>CM021321.1:4632487-4744930 GCA_010645155.1 Tigriopus japonicus
CAATGGACGAAGATATCGACGATTTCGACGTCGTATAGCACGAATTTGATCTATGTGAATGATGTATGATCTGGAACTTTCACAAATATTCACAACAGTTCCATGTTGATCCCATTTTTTGGTCACGGGATTTTGGACTCTCACTCTTTCTCCCTGAGTGAAAAGAGGCATCGATTTGGCTTGAGAATCGTGTGTATATTTTCGCCTTGTCTGAATATGGTCGCGCTTGCGATCAGCAATTCCGAGATCCAATTTACGGTTGAGTGCGAATGTAGGGATTGATGTTCTAAATAATCGTCCAAACATACGATAAGTTGGGGACACTCCATCCTCTTTTGGTGTGTTTCGAAAAACAAGCAAGGCCTCCTCAAAATTTGATCTGTGATCCAGGCGATCCAAAATGGATTTAATCGAACGGATGGTGCGTTCTGCAAGACCATTAGATCTGGGATGATACGGTGATGATGATAGCCAATTAATTTTCCACTTATTCAAGAAGTTTTGGAATGTGGTTGATGCAAATTGAGATCCGTTGTCAGAGCGGACAAGTGAAGCTTGATATCGGGGTGGTCAAGTGAAGGGATTCCAAACTGTGTAAAGATGGTCCAACAAATCTTGGAAACCTGATCGGCAGTTGGATCATTTGCCCAAGAATGCACGAAAGGAAAGCCTGAATACCGATCAACGATCAAGAGGTAACAACGTCCTCCATGATGGAAAAGGTCCAATGCTATTTCGTCCATCGCTGCTCCTGGAAGCATAGTTGAGGATAAAGACTCCTTTTGCTGGCTTGGTAAATGTTCTTGACATGATTGACATGATTGAACGGTAGTTTTGATATCATTCGTGATGCCTGGCCAATATACGGATTGACGCGCTAAACGTTGTGTAGCCTCAAGACCAGCATGTGAGCTATGTAGAGCAACAAGAACAGCTCTTCGTGCGTCATGAGTTATAAGTATGCGTTGGCCGAACATAATAAGTCCTTCACTTATAGAGAGTTGGTTCCATATTTTCCCCAAGATTGGCGGTGGCTCGCAGCCCGAGAGCAATGCAGAAATCCATCCTTGATAAACTGCGTCGCGTTGAATTGCAGTACGAACATCATCTATGATGAGATCGGAATAGCGGCTGACAGCTGCAACAAGAAGCTCAGAAGATTCTTGATGAAGTTGAACATCATCTTGATTTGGATCATCAACAGGTGAGCGAGAAAATGCGTCCGGTACTGATAGATCTTTTCCCTTTTGCCATACTACGGAAAATTGATATCGAAGTAGCTTTTGCATGTAGTTTTGAATTCGGACGTTTTCGACGGTGGCTATGGTCTTTTTACCAAGGATTTCGACCAGGGGTTTATGATCTGTTACGACTTTGAACTTGTTTCCACACACGTAGAGATGAGTTTTGCGAATGGCCAAAACAACAGCAAGAGCTTCTAATTCCACCATTGCATAGCGGGTTTCAACGTCTTGTAAGAAACGCGATCCACATTGTATGAGAACAAGTGACGAATTTTTGACTTGGTAAAGAGCGTATCCAAGTCCACGAGTTCTAGAGGCATCAGTGTGGAGTTCAATAGGTAAATCGGGATCAAATTGATTTAGTACTGGAGGTTGAGAAAGGGCACTTTTTGTGGCCTCAAACGCCATAGTGTGATCAGATGTCCAGGTAAATGGATTTTTGATGCACAAGTTTCTCAGGGGTTCAGCAGATGAAGAAATTTCCTTGGAGAATTGACCAAGTTGATTGATCAAACCAAAAAATGATCGCAACTCGGTCCTCGATGCAGGAAGTGGAAATTCAGCAATTGCTTTGACCTTTGCTGGGTCGGCTGAATATCCACCGGGCCTTATCACGAAACCCGCAAATTTCACCGAGGATGCGGCAAACACACATTTCTCGCTGTTAATGGTTATTCCATGGTTACGACATCGATTAAGGACATCAAGTAAGCGGCTCGCCAATTGATGAAGATTGTCGCCGAATATTAAAATGTCATCAACTATTTTGATAACTCCCGAAAGACCATGTAAGGCAATGTCACCCCTCATGCAGTAGGAATCGCCCGTCGATATAAAACCCATGGTATTTATTATTTCCCCCTTGAGTTATAAACGTCGTTAAATCCATGGAATCGGGATGCAATGCCATTTGCCAATAACCTGATCTGGCATCGAGAACAGCGAAGAATTTTGCTGTGGGACTCACTGCGGTAATGGCTTCGGTGGGTGTAGGAACCGGATGAGCCGGTCGCAAGACTTGACGATTAAGGTGAGTCAGATCTGCACAAATACGAACATCCCCATTCTTTTTGGGAACAACTACCATAGGATGGCACCATTCTGTCGGGCGATCTCCGACAAACTCGATAACGTTAAGAGATTCCAGTTGATCAAGTTTTTGCTTCGTGGGTTCCCTGAATGCATATGGAACAGGTCTTGCAGTATAAAGTGCGAAAGGTTTGGCATTTGGGCAAAGAACAATTCGCATCGGCTCCCCGACAATCTTTCCCTTCATAGGTGGTAATGTTTTATCAAAGGCGAAAATATCCGCGTGTTCTCGCTGAATCCGTGACCCAAAATTCTCAAGATCTTTGGCGCTTGGAGAGTCACTCGAGATTTGTAAGATCCATGAAGGTATCGAAGATTTGAGAGCAGCCACCGTAGATCGTGGAAAATCGGAGGAAATCAGTCCCAATCCCTTACATGCTTGAAGTGATAAATAAGAACATTGAATATCTGGGCAAACTAGTGACCGCTCTTGAAAGCATCTTCCCTTGAACTGAAATTCCATATCCACAACTCCATCCATTTTAAGTTGGGTCCCTTCAACGGCTTGAACTTTGAGAGTAGATGGAATAATTTTGGAGGTGATTGCGAGTTTTTCAGCATCTTTGGTCGCCAACAGCGAAATATCTGCTCCAGTATCTGGCCGCATTTCAATCACTCCCCGGAATTCGGCTTCCATAAATATAGCAACTTCGATGAGAGTGGCGGTTGAAGACGCAACCACAGCACTTATGCTCTTTGATTGTTTGCGACAAACGGATCCGAAGTGTCCTCTACCCTTACATTTGTGACATTGGGCTTGCCAAGCAGGGCAATCTGTTTCTCTCGAGTTGGAATGTTTTCCGCCGCAACCGCTGCAATTGTTAATCGCCAAGTGTTTGCTATTTTTAGCGGCTCCAAAATAATTTGGCTTAGGTTTGGAATATTTTTGTGATTTGGGACCAGCATTCTTTGGGTTAGATGTAGCAGCCACGGTCTTATTTTTGATGGATGTTGTATCTTTTCTTGATGCCTCTTCTGCTCGAAGGAATGCAATGGTCTCTTTGAGAGAAGGAGCTGGCACTTTAGAAAGGATTGTTTGTTTGCCAATTTCGTCCGAACATCCAATGAGTATGACCGCTTGTAAGAGAGAATCACGATCTATAGTTTCAACATACCGAACTTTCCGGACGATTTTGGCAACGAAATTATCAATGGATTCTTTAGGTTGTTGAATGGAATTTAGTAATTCGAACCATTCAACGATCACCGATTGACGTTCTCTGATGCGTTGGCGGATGTGATCTAGGATTGTATCACAAGTCATATCCGTACGTACCGATATATCCATGACATCTCGAACAATGCCAAGCATTTCCGGGCTAAATGCAGTCCACAGAGTAGCTACTTGCTCTTGTTGAGGAAGTTTGTTGAGGTCTGTATGTTCTGAATAATTGATCCAAGATTCTCGCCAATCATCAAATTGTTTGAGATCTGCACTTTCATCGAGTAAAGGTGGGGGCTTTGGTGTGATGCGGGCAGCGCGTAATGAAGAATTACTTGAATTTGGAGCATTTCCACCAAGAGTGGATGAAACAGATGAACGTAAAAAACGTTGAGTGCATCGCATACTGATAAGATGTTCCCGAGCTGGAGCGATTGCATCTTCTGCTGAAAATATAGGCTCCGAGAGGGTGTCAATCAACTCGTCTGATGCAAAACGGCAAAGCGCTTGAATGGATTCAGAGGAGCGATCCATTGCGTTCTCCACTTTTCCAATCATTTGTTCCAAATGATTTGCTGATTCATTTGAACAAGTATCTTCAATCGGTTGGTCCTTAAGCGCGTTCCATTCCGACTGAAATTGTTTAACAATACTTTGAAGTGTCATCCGATGACCTCGATGGGAAGCTTGCCCAGATTTGAGGTCTTCATAGATGATGGGATTGCTAGCCATGATGGAAAGGTAGTGGATGATGGGTCACTGTGCTTTGGTAGGTAAATCCTACCGACTGCGCCATGTAACGATGCGAAGTAATGCACTAAATAAAACCATAGCAACTTTATTATTTCATAACGATGAGAATAGAAAAAAGATCTGTCTCATGTTCAGCTTTCAGAACCTGCTTGACCACCCCGAGATTGCGAGATCTCTCGTTGGTTACTTCCTGACCGTATCCCTAATATCTCTTCATTACTTCGCCAAAAATTTAGTTGTTCACGTCAGTCCCTCATATGTCTTTGGCCAAGAAGCACTGAAAACTGGAGTGGGAGGCTAACGGTGAAAATTATGATTTCCAGAAGGATCAATTTAATAGCGTTCTTCTGCAAACGAGACCTGGCTTGTATTCAGTAGACGAGGTATTTCAAATTTCAACTCAATCGAATGCCGGAGTGAAAAGTTATGCCTTCTCGAACTTATGTTCTGAAGAGAGCATAGAATGAATGAATTCGCCCTTTTGCAGGGTGGGCATTTGATTTTTGGACATTTTGTCCACCCCTGTCCAAAAGGTGTCCAAAAGTGTCCAATAATAAGGCTGTCCAAAAATAGGAGTGTCCAAAAGTGTCCAAAAATAGTAATTCGAAAAAAATGGTTAAAAACATTTTTAGAATAACATTCTACAAACTTTCTCTCCAAAATAAACGTCACTTGACGAAATCTAAGCAAGAATAAGTCAATTCAACATAAGAAACTTACACTTAATACATTAAATGAGCCAATAACTTGAAGGCCAAACTGGACATTTGAACTTTCCACTCTTTTCATTTGACCACCGAGCATCGTCCAAAATGTGGGAAAGAATGATCGACTGAAGGAATGAAAAAACAAACGAATGTGAGACTGGGACTACTAATAACACGCTCACACCACACTTCATGTTAAACATAGTATGCCAGTACATTTTAAAGCTAATTGTGTCTTGATTTGTGACAAGAGAAGGTTACTTAGTATTTTGATTTATATTCCAAAGTTTATCATTGTTGCAAGTGTTTCCCATCAAAGAGGCAAGAAGTCTTTTGACCTGACTGTCCAAAAAATGTTACCTATAATAAAGCACACGCAAACTGATATCAGATTGCAACGTGGGTATTACAATGCTTTTGCCAAAGAATTAAAGCAGTGTTGTTTTACTATTAAAAAAGACAAGACTCTTGTTTACAGATGAGGAAATAAAATGTAAATCTTGAAACATTTTGAACAGTTACACACATTTTACACTATATTGTATGAACAAAACATTTATTTTTTTAACAAGTTATTAACAAGTTTTCATGGCAAAGTTTATTTCTCCAAGTAATGTTCCCATTAAGAGAACTATTTTTGTTTAAGTACACAACCATGCATTCTTTAGAATTCAATTACTTATGTAGTGTAACTGGTTTTTCGTCTGATTTGTACAACTTTCTTTTACGTTTGTTGGACTTTTGGACACTTATGGACATCTTTTGGGGATTTTTGGACACCCTCTGGGGATTTTTGGACACCTTCTGGGTATTTTTGGACACTTTTGGACACTAGGGTGTCCAAAATGCTCTCGATGTCGAAAAATGCCGACCCTGCCCTTTTGTGTTAAAAAAAATACCAGAAAAGGGCTAGTTCATTCTTTCTCGGTAGGATTTGCACTGAACTTTGAGAGAGCATTACTTTTGACTCCGACGTTCGAATGAGCTGAAAATTGAATACGTATTCTCATCAATAGGGACGGGCAGAAAGTGCAAATAATCTTACCCTTTTAGTTACCAAAAGTTGCAAAAAAATGTGCCCAAAAGCGCAAAACAAAGTGCAGAAAAATGCTGAAAGTGCAAATAAATGTCAAAAAAGAGCAAATAAATGTCGAAAAAAGAGCAAATATATGTCGAAAAAAGAGCAAATATATGTCGATAAAAGAGCAAATAATTTGCATTTGGACTTAAAACGTCATTCATGGAGTACCCACGGCTCCTAATTTAGCAGGAGAAGTCATTTACAAGTTCTAAAGACATTTAAGACTAGTTTGAGGTGAAGAGACAATGCTGCACAAGTAAAAGAGTTCTATTAATTAGGTCACTAGCAAAAAGAATGTAAAGTCATGAAAAATAATCTTCTCAACAATCTTCAGAATTTTTCATTCCTAAGGTGGTCTCGTGGATGTATGTACCTAAAATATTGTCGAAATATATTTAGCATTTGTTTTATATGGCTTTATATCCCCCCGTTTTTGTTCTTCAAGTTGTTCAAAAATAGACATTGAAAATTGAACAGAAAAATACTCACGTGTGCCTAACAATTGCATCAAAGAAAATAGTCTTAAATGTGTTTTAAGCAGGTTTTTAGTGACATTTCTTCAATATTTGGCCCATGGCCTAATTACCAGAACTCAATTTCAAATGTGGCATTCATTGTCTCATCACATCAAAACTGTTCTATAATACTTTTGGAACTTAAAAGTAATATCTCCAAGTCAATTAAACAATGTGTACTGCTACATTGATGTATCCTTAGCTTGATGATTTTAAGTTTATAACGGCCTTTTTTAGAAATAGCGATCTTTGTAGGCAGCAAACTTAATTCTGCAATCTATATTGTTTGTAGATCCTTCCATTACCATAACATGAGTTTCTTAAGGTTTGCTATTTGTTGCCTGCATGCAATGAGATTCTTTTGTCTAATCTTTAGTTTAGTAAACAGGATGTTATAGTTAAAGCCAAGATGGTGAATAAAGTGTGAGGTTTGCGTCTGAAATGCACATATTTCTTCAAGGTGCTAAGAATGGTTGATTGCAAATACAAGCTTTTTCGACTTGTTCAAAATTTGATCTTGAAACTAAAAATTCTTACAAAAGCCACTACATTTTCTTAACAATTTGTCAATTTTGGCCAAAAACGTAAATAAAAAGTGCAAATAAAGGAGAAAAGTGCAAAAGTGCAGAAAAATGGGTTTTTGTTACCAAAAATCTTTTTACACTATTTGCCGTCCCTACTCATCAACATAGTCAGGGTCTCATTTGCAGAAGAACGTAAGTGAACCGTTCCTAGTGGAAATCATGATTCCTCTCGTTAGCCTCCCAGTCCAGTGAAATTCAGTGGTTCTTGCTTTGGCCCATTCTTCAAAACGAAGTACTTTTATTGTAATCCTGTCTAATTGTTCCTACGCAGTACTGTTCAGGTCTAAAATCCATACTTTTGGTATGAACAAATGAATTTTCATATACCAGGAGCGGCTTTTTCGCTTTTTGGGTTCAAAAATGAACCAGTTAAACTCTAATAACTAGGGCTGAATATTTTAGGTTCACTTTTTGGGCAAATTATGACATAATTAGGTTGCCCAAAATTACGTTTTAGGTTTTTTTTAGGTTGAATAGATTACACCTTTTACAGAGGCTTTTCAGACCCAATTTTGCCTTTTATGTATTGTTCTACAGTTTGTTCTTCTCTTATTCTTATATTATTATTCTCTTATTATTCTTATTCAGTATTGTTCTACTCTTGGCAAGAGGCAAGAGTAAAAGCAGTTGAGCAGAGACAAAGGCAATAAATAATTTATTTGGCAGTGGGGAAAAATGCAGTATAGAACAGTTTGTGCCAGTGAAATTTGTTCAGTGGCAGAATATGGTAGAAAGTGGCAAATAATTCGACCAAAAAACCCAGATCAAAAATTGTCGACCTAAAAAAGGAGATCGGATTTTTTGACCTTAAAACGAGTTCGGAAATTTTTGACCTAAAAACGAGATAAAAAATTTTCGACTTAAAAAGAGATCGAAAATTTGCGCCCTAAAGACGAGATGAAATGACTGAAAACGAGAAAAAAATTGCTCGAAAGGCAGAATGTGGCGGTATATGACTTCAAAAAATGACAGTGAGCGCCCTTAATTAGCAGTATTTCAAACAACTTTTGGCAATGTCGGCCTGAAACCACCTCGTAACACTAATTCGGTATATTGATGGGATGAAAAGCATTGTGGCTAACCTTGTTCCTTCTTTTGTTTTGTTGTTTTAACGACACTGGGGTAATTTTCAAGAGGGCGAAGTCATTGTCAAATGACTTTAGGATAAGAAAAAAAGTTCATTTTAGGTTGAAAACTTAGTTTTAGGTAAAAATTTCCCAAAAAAGGCGAGAAAAAAGTTGATTTAGGGTTGGAAACTTACTTTTAGGAAAAAATTGCGCAAAAAAGGCGTTTTAGGTTAAAACCTAGGTTTTTATGTAAAACCTAAAATATTCAGCCCTACTAATAACTTTCCACATTATTGTAGATGAAACATGATGCTCATTTTCCGAATTTAGTGGCCAGTTTTGCTATTTTTTGGCACATTTTCGTGTCTATTTGCCATTTTGTTTGCCATATCTTGCTTTCTTTGCCAATTTATTTGCTATTTTGGACGCGTATGTTTGCCATTTTTGTGCCTATAAGGCATGTTTTATTTGCCAGAAATGTGCACCGCTTGTCAAGACTCAAAAGTCTACTCGTGTTTTGTGAAGAATAACATGGCTTAAAACCGGATGAAATGACGCACAATTTTCAGAATTTCATCCAAATGTTTCTTAAAAAGACCTTGACCTTGTAAAACATCGTTGGACCTGCTCGACTTTTTGCAAACCTGCCGAACTCATTGGACCCCAAATGGGTGAGGCATATTCAAGATGCGGCTGAACAATGGACTTGTCCAGAGTTAGCATCGCAATACTATCTCTGGACTTGAAAATGCGATAGATCCAGCCACACGTTTGAAACGCCCTACCCACTTTCCATCATCTTTGATGTTAAGGCCTGAATCTTGCACAGACGATCCTGCTCAACATCCAATATAAACAACCTCCTTTGTCTTTAATTGGTGCATCTAAATTTGACGGCCCATAGATCATTGTGCTGAATTTCATCAAATATGAAGCCATGTTACTCTTCGCAACCCAAAAGAGATTTTCTCCAAGTACGTAATCGACTAGACTTGTAGATATCTGACCATTCCTCCCACAAACTAATTTTGTATCATCGGCATATGAAGAAATAATGGCTTTAGTACTAAACTCGAAATTACTTAAAAAGTGTTGGCATTTGAGCAAATATAAAACCAAAAATTGAAGTACCGCGCGGATGTGTACAATATTTCACTCATATGATAAGAATCAATGTTTTGTGTGCAGGGCAAAGTAAATCTTGCTCTCAATTCATCGAAAAAAAATCTCTTTTCAGAAATTTCATGAAAGATTCAATTCATAGCTAAATTTTGATTTACCAACTGGCAGATTTGGCAATTTTTGGAACACTCCATCCTAAATTGAGGAATGGAATCTCAAAAATGTTTCGCTTCAATTAGTTGAACGCAATTCATCCCAAACTTAAAGTAAGTCTACATTAAAAAATGAAGTGATATAATTACAATGTGTAAAGAGTAAAGATTCATGAACTTTTCATGGTAATTTTTTCATCAGAAAATCTGCTATTAATATAGCAACCCTGATAAAAGAGAGGCAACTGGCAACCCTGGCACAGCTGAGGGTGGAAAAATCGTGGGATCGTGGGTGCCTTTGTCATCTTGAGCGCGGTCATCATGAATTTTGCGGACCTCCAGCCAGATCCAATGGAGGCGTCTCCCCTCCTCCCTTCCCCCAAACAAACCAGAGGCCGTTCCACGTCAGATCCCTCAGGGGAATCCCCCTCTACTCCGACCAAAACAACGGGAACAACCAGACCGGAAGAGTGGAATAAAGAAAATGTGCCCCTCCCCAGTGCCCAAGGTTCTTTGGCCTCCTCAACCTCCACTACAAATTCCACGGCCTCGAATGGGTCCACACCTAAATTAATATTTAAGAAGCCTTCAGCCTTAACACAATTGAGGCTCCTTCAACGGCCCTTAGACTTTTCCCTCAGTAGTCCCATGGGTTTGATGGGGAAGAGTCCATTAGCTACTTTAATGGAGACCTCGCCGGCCTCACCCCAATTTGCGGCTCCTGACTCGCCCATGATGTTAGCAACACCCACGACACCAACCGCGTTAAAGCCTTTGATCTTGAATACCTCCCCTTCCACCCCAAAATCTTCAACCCGAGGTCCTATAATGAAAAAGCAGCCTTTGACCTCCACGGACTATGGCAATAAAAAATTGGATGGTGAACCCGCTACTGGCCCCAAGACCAATGGAGAGGGCAGTTTTCTGAAGCGGCGGAAAGGCATGCGGGGTGAAAAAAGGTCCATCAGTATGGAGGATGTTGAAGATTCGCCCGTCTCTTCTAAACGCAGGGAATATCGGCCCACCCGTCCAGGATTACCCGTACTCCAGCGCTCGTTTTCCGAAGCCAATGCGGCTTCAATCCGTCAGGCTTGTGAACGATTGGACGAACCCAATACGACGGCCGACCGCACTCGCACTCTATCCCTGCCCGTGATGTTAAAGGGAAAGAAACACGCTGATTTGGACACCATCGATTGTCACACGTTAGCCCGACTCATTCGAGGCGAGTTTGCGGATAAAGTCGAAAGCTACAGAATCATCGATGCCAGATATACGTACGAATTTGAAGGTGGACACATCCGTGGAGCCGAGAACTTTGGCGCTTGGGAGGAACAAACTTTCTTTGACGAATTTCTGCCCAACCATCTGGTACCGTTGCCTACGGGCAGTCACCAAAATAACAAGGATCAGGATAAGCGCCGGATTCTGATATTCCATTGCGAGTTCTCATCTCAACGAGGACCCAAGCTCTACCGCGAGCTCAGACAAAGGTAAAAATCAGTATCAAATATGACCGGCCTTTTTCTTGAGAATTGATTTTCAGGCCCATTTTTATCATTGTCGTTCTGCTTTTCAGGGATCGTATAGCCAATGCCGAATCTTACCCATGCCTACACTATCCCGAGGTGTACTTGTTGCACAATGGTTACAAGGAGTTTTTCTACAACTATAAGGAACTTTGCGAGCCCCAAGCCTACTTAGAAATGGTCCATCCCGCCTACATTGAGGAGGAATTAAAATTTCGAAAGAAATCCAAGTCTTGGACTGGCGGAACTGGCGGTACAACGATCAAAAAAGGGGCCCTTACCAGACTGTTCTGATCGTCGTTTGCGATCCACCACATAGTTGTTGTCCTTGTTTTCATTCTTTCGATTTTGATTTAGCGTTGATTTAGTAGCAATACCGCCCATGATCTCAAAGCTCACAGCACTGCCTTTTCGGTTTGTGAGAGCCCGCTCACTTGATATTCGCGATTCCTAGAATCTCGAATTTATGAGACGACTGCATCATCAACTTGGACAACTGACTGATAATTACGTTCTGTTCAAGCCGATCTCGATCCACTTTAGTACATTACCCTGACTGTTCCACTGCCTTCGAAACCCTCTCGAAATTCCCGAAATACCCGAGAACCTTCGGAACTTTCCGTCCTCGTCACCAAACCTTTGGTTACTAAAATCAAATAAAACTTCATCCTTTTTTGCTTTCGTCAAATATACCCCTGCATTTTTTGAAAGAGTTTGATTCGACTTAAAACAAAACAAATTTGTTAGCGTCGCTTCAGAAGTTTGTCTAATATCGTTTTTTCTTAAATGACCGCTTATTTTTTACCCCAGGAGTTAAAACAGGCTTGAGTGAAGCGTTTAGAATTACAATGATTGGAAAGCGAGAAAAAGATCTTAAGCGTCCTTATTAGAGACACTCCTTGACTTGTCCGTTAATGCTGACTAGTCTTTCGAAAATTCTGACATTCAAGAACATGTTTGCACTTTACCTTAAAGCTAAATAACCTAGCCGAGGGGTGACATTCTAAGCTTAGTACCCAACTCCTGGGAGAAAGGGTCACGCGCTCTATTAACTCGATTCATCCATTGTATTACCAATTAAACCGCTTCCAATTTTACACGTATCATTTTATTTACAAATATGAATATTTTATCACTTTCCTTATCGTTAGGAAACCAATCCCAAATAATCGTCCATTAGCGTGCCAATGGCAAAAATATCCGATGCATCCACCCGGGTACCCACAATCTTGAGTCGAATCTCGTCATCCTGCTGGATGACCATATCTTCATCTTGTGTTTTGTAGCAGGGAGGGTTGGAGTTTGGGTCAAAACTCATATCAGCCGGAATAGAATGGCGGGAAATAAAGCAAGACAATGGGCCGATCTCGGTGAAAAGACCGACCTTGTTCACTTGCGTGACCACGGCATCCAGGACCTCGCCTTTGAAAGGTCGGAACACGATGGCTTTGTACTTGATGGGATACACGACGAATCCTTGACCAGGTTGAATGAGACCGGCTCCAATGGCGTCGACTGTGGTCACGGCGATCACGAAGCCGTATTTGCCTGTACAAGTGCCTTCCACCTCGGTGAACAGCTTGGTTTTGACGGTTTCCAGGAGTTGAGGTCCAAAATAGCGGGGATGGAGCATGATTTCATGATCCAGAGAGATGTGGTAGAACATGGCTTTGGATTTGGATGCGTTCACGTGATGGATGCAAGTATAAAAGAAACTAGAGCGTTAATGCTTGCCTTTGTTTTGATTCGACTGTGTTTAGATGCCGAGTCAGCTGTTGAAGAGGATTACTTAAGGGTGACTAAAAAATATTGATGCTGATAGAAGATACTTGAGCTGATGAAGACTAAAGAATTTCAATAAATGCCCAGTGGTTTGAAATTAGATATTATCTTATCGTGGGTTGCTTTAATGTGAAGGGACTGTTATAACTTTATTGAATTTGAAGCTACTACGTATTGGAACATTTGTGTAAGCAAACATTGATGAGGAACTTAACGTCTTTCAACGTTAATTCTTCCCAATTCTTTGCAAATTTTATTACGCAATTGCTCAATCATTGTTTCTCTTGCTCTCATCACATGACCTGTCACGCCGGGTCAAATATAGGTCAAACCCGTCAAAAATGCCCAGATCTACTCTGGCCACCCTTTGGTGGTGCCTGTCAAATCAACTGACTTTGTCCGTGTGTGTACGTGGACCGGACGGCGCAGAAGCTCACCCACTGGAGAATGCTGCCATACAGGGTCTCCAAATATTCTATCCGTGGCTTCTAAAGATAGGGGAGAGAATTTACCTTTTGTGTTTTAATTCGACTACACTTGGGGAAGATACCAGAACTGACATAAATCACGCTTTTTGCGGCATTTCCTTACACCGTAAAAAGTATTGAAGGTAAAGTTGGAGGAGTTCAAATAAATCCCTGCCAAAACGTTTTGATGAACAAGTGAGCATATGGATGTTTTTCGCTAAGATTGGGAATTTTCATTTGGATGTGTTTCGAACCAGGAGTGCTGCCAGTTTTGACTCGGAAGTTTATCGCTGTTAAAAGTGGCAGGTTGTGTAGAACCTTTTAAAAAGACCTAAACAGGGACCAATTTGGCAACACTCGAACTAGTCCGATTTCGAGTTCTATCAGTGCAGTAGCTACACTTATGGATTTCGAGTTGGCAGTGCTGTCATATTTTACGGTTGATAAGGTCTATTGCCTGTCGAAAAGTTTAGTTGTTGTCAGATTTTTTATTTTAAAAACCAAAATGGCAAACCTCTGCCAAAAAATCCAACTCTAAACACATCAGTACAGCAAATATTATCTTCACGCCACTGATAAAAACATTTTGAAGAGTTTCAAATGTAAAGGAGGTTTAGATTATTCGTAACGCACGATGTCTTAGGGTACTTCATTTTATCATAAATCATTGTACATCCAGTTGGATTTCGAAAATGTGCCTAAGGGGCCAATCAATGGTCTCTTATCTGAGGTCTGACAATAAAAACATTATGCAATAAAGTTTTCACTCTATTATTTGCTAAACAGCATTTTGATAGAGGTCAGGTTGAGTCATCCTTGGTAAGTTGTACGGAAAAGGGCAAACCCTACCCACCCACCCACCTCAAACTCTTCTCGCGCTATTCTTCTAATCTTCCCCGGATACACTGTCAAGCAGACGTGCGTGCGTTCGTGCGTTCCTCCTCAAAGAAAGATACGAACGACACTCACACTCTCACACAAAGTGGAGAAAGAAAGAAAGAAAGACAGAAGGGACCCAACAATCAGAACAGGAACTGCCCCCACTCATCAACAGCGCAACAACATCGTCATCATCGATTGCCTTTCCGTGCATACCTATCCACCGCGCGTGTCCACTGCGTGACTCAATTGATCCCATCATCCTCATTCGAGAGCCCGTTCCGCCCATCCATCCCATGGTGCCATCCACACCGAGCCCATCCTTCCGGTTCCCTTAAGACCCCCGGTCTCGCTCCTCTTGTTCATCCTTAAACGTTCTCCATCCTCGATTGCATCATGACGGAAGACGACGAGAGCTACAGCAGCGCCGGCGAAAACGATGTCCCGCCTCCCGAGGATCAACAAGAGCTCCGACAGCGACGAGGGGCGGGCTCTTCTTCCCGCGATCTCAACCCCCAAGAAATGGACAAATTAGTCCAACTCCAATCCATCACGGGCATCGAAGACCTGCAGATCTGTCGGGCCTTGCTCGAAAGTCAGGATTGGGACCTGGAATCCGTCGCTCGCGAACAGCTCAACTTGCCCCGAGCACCCCCGGATTCGCCCCGCCCAGAGGTTCCCCGCCCACCCCCGGTCGTGGCGGAAGCGCCCAATATGCGTCGGGTGCAGATTCGGGCCCGAAACCGGGCTCAACCCAATGGGATTTGGGGTCGAATCTTGGGCTGGGGTCTTCGGTGGCTTCAATGGCCTTGGGTGGCCTCGTGGACCTTGTTTCGGGCCACGTTTCAGAGCATTTTTGGCGTCTTAGGCCTACTACCGGGGCCCCCGGGCTCGGGTCGGGCCTTAGCCCGCTCGAATAATGCGGTGGATGATGTCAGACGGTTTCAGGCCGATTTTGAGGCCGAATACGGGCCGGTTCACCCGCCGTTCTTTCGCGGCACATATTCGCAGTTACTTGAGGCCGGCAAGAAGGACCTGAAATTCATATTGGTGTACGTGCATAGTGCCGAACATGAAGATACGCCCGCCTTTTGTCGATCGACCTTGGCCACGTCGGCCTTGTCGGAGTTCGTCACCCAACGAGACATTCTCTTCTGGGGCGTGTCCACCGACTCCTATGAGGGTCATCGGGTGTCCCAGGCTCTCCGAGAAAGCACTTACCCTTTCCTGGCTGTGATCGTGCTCCGGCAGCATCGTATGATGCTGGTTGGCCGGATTGAAGGTGCGCTCAGTTTGGACGAGCTCACACCGCGTCTCGAGCGCATTATTAATGATAACGAGGCCTTCATTGTGGCTGCGCGCGCCGATCGGGAAGAGAGACACTTAAATCAGACGATCCGTCAAGAACAGGATGCGGCTTTTCAGGAGACGCTTCGCTTGGATCAGGAAAAGCAACGGAAACGACAAGAGGCCGAGGAGCAAAAGCAGCGAGAAGAGGAAGAAGAACGGCAGCGACTCCTCGACGAGCAAGAGCGGAAAGAGCGTATTCAACGGATGAAGATCGAGCTCGTGAGTGAGATCCCGGATGAGCCGGCCAAGGATGATGCCGAGGCCGTGAGAGTGTTGATCAAACTCCCCGGAGGTCAGAGGCTGGAGCGGAGGTTCCTCAAGAGTGACTCACTAAAGTGTTTGTACTATTATGTGTTTTGCCATCCGGACTCGCCCGACGAGTTCGATATCACAACCAACTTTCCTAAAAAAGTGCTCAAGTGCAAACCGGAAGACGAGCCGAGCTCGTTTCAAGAGTCCGGATTGGGACGCTCGGAAATGTTGTTTGTCAATGACTTGGAAGCGTGAGCTGTGATGACCCTCCATTTCCCTGGGTCTCTCTTTCTTTCTCTCACCTACTCTCTTTCCGTGTGTGAATGGAAATCGGGGACTCCTCCGGTGCAAAATCAAAGTTTCACATTGTTCCTTTGCGGGCAAGCAAGAATGAGGTGGTGCACAATTATGTACCATGTTGTTAAAATGACCTACTAAATGATTATTGCGATTACATTAGGAATTCTAATAAAACTGAAAATCAAGGTTTCAATTTGGGTATACTTATTAAGGGATGGATCTGTACTGTGCAATCTTTTGATATATTTGGACTCCACGGGGTGGCTGGATTGTATTTTTGATATCAAGGTCAAATAATCACATTTCCTACTAGCATTTAAATGTCGGGATAAATAAGGTAATATTCCGATTAATGTGGTTAAAAAATAAAAGTAGACTGAACTTTTTTGGTTGGCTTTTTAGGCTTCATTTTCTTTTTCGCTATGGAACATGACAAAGATTTTTCAAGTGAGCATTATAAATCATACCGCTAGGGACAAAACAGGGTCGTTAGTTGTGCTGCAATGCTCAGCTTAGATAGTACGGTCATAAAGTGCGCCATCTAATGGATTTCATGCGGCAACAGCTCGCAGTTCCCATGATAGACAAACTTTTGAAGATTGCAACAGTCATTCATCAGTTTTGGACAAATTAAAGTGCCTAAAAAGTTGATGGCGGAACTCCAATTAGAACTTCAGTGTTTTTCTGATGAATTTTGGCATTGATCTTGCCTTAATTACCTTTTCAGTTGTCAGATTTCCATGCCAATTTGAGAGAGATTTAATCAATAATTTCAACCAAAAAACACCACAGGTCCATTAACAATACTCAGTCAACAGTTGATACACTCTTGTTTGCCCAAAACTAATGGTTGACAATTGCGATCTTCAAAAATATGTGTATCATGGGAACAGCGAGCTGTTGCCGCATGAAATCCACTAGATGGCGCACTTAATGACCGTACTCTGTTAAAAAGCTTTTTTTAAAGTTTATAGTTTTACTTAAACGAACCTCTCGGGAACGAACTTCAAAATCAGGTACATAGAAATCGTAAAGGTCTAAATTAGAGAGCTGCAACCGTTTTTGAGTCAAGCCCATCAAATTTGACTTTGTGGAGTCCGTGGCACACCAAACATGTTGGAAGGTTCATGGGCCCACAATTCAACAATCTAAGAGCTCTGGGCCCAAGAGCATTTTCTACGAATGGCTTTCAGGTCCACTAATTTGGACCTTTTCAATAGCTCGTGGGCCCACAGGTTGCCGACCCCTGGTCTAAACTAGAGCGCTCTAGTCTAAACAATTTGAAGATAACTCCAAATGATGGATGGACGAAAAAACTCTTGAGCGGAGCAATTTACTTTGTAGATTTTCGACTAGACTCTTAAATAATGCTTAATCCCAAATACTGACAAATTTTTTCGACTGACTCAATTCTTGGGGTCGTGTTAATCAAGAAATATTTCCGAAATCTATTTTGACTGTAATCTTACTTGAGGAACAAATACAGACTTAAAACCAGGCAGGGAAAATTGTAAACTTCGAACCATCGGGGGCTCTGAATCAGTCTGAATCAAAACTCATCGTTACAAATAGTTCTCATTATACTATATTATAGAACTTTTGTTCTTAAACAAGCTCTCAAAGTTGCCCCTATTTTTGACTGGGTCTTGAATTCACTTAACAATAATTAAAAGAAGGGATTCGCCGTCAACATGTTTCTCAAGAAGTTCTTATCAAGGAGTCAGTAAATTCAATAAATGCCAAAACAGCTGTCACATTTTTGTTATTGTTGCCATCAATATTTATCCCCCAATTAGGCCCATGGGATTGGGCTTTGAGAAGAAAGAGAGGATTTTGATTTCAAGATTGACCTTCCTTCAGATTTTTATCATTTGGGGGATTTAGAGGGTAAAAAAGGCACAAGCTTGATTACAGAAGATTCAAAAACTCAAAAATGACGTTATTGGATAAAAATGTCACACAAATTGCTGACAAAAGGAATTCTTAAAGTTTTTTTTCAAACTCTTTGCCTGGTTTTAAGTGTTTCTAGTTTTCTAGTTTAATTCTTTTTCTTCTCCAAAACTCAATCCCTTGAACCTTTCAATTGAACCTTGAATTGAACCCACTTGAATATGGAAGATACTGATGATAGAATAGTGGCCTTTCTGCAATTTAATGACTGGATGAACTCATGAGGAACATGTTGACGGCGAATCTTGTCTTTTTATTGCTAATTGAATTCACGGCCCGTCAAAAAAGGGGCCGACTTAGATAAATTGTTCGAAAACAAAAGTTTTAGATGATTGAATAATAAAAACTATTTGTAACAATGGCTTTTTGATTTAGAACCTTTATTGTTCGGAATTTACAATTTTCCTTGCCCGGTTTTATGTTCAACCCTGTATTTGATAGTGTCCTCCGAGATCGTTGATCAAAGCGAGGCATTGAAATCGATATTTTTCACCAACATGTTTAGGACACCTACCGTCATCTTTTGTACGTGTATAAAGGAATGTAATTTTCTGAATTGAACTAGTTGAACACAATGAATCCAGCAATGATTATTGACAGCATTGTCTACCGAGTGATTCTAACTAGTCTCAAATTTGATGTAAGGCAATGTCTACGATCACTATAACAAAACATTAGTAACATTCAACCAAAGAATAAGACAATTTATGATTACTTTATTGAAATTGATTGCGAACATGTTGCTCAATAGGTCAAATTGCCTAAGCTCAATGAACTCTCTGCAAACGGTGCGATCTCCTTGCTTCGTCTGAAAAAGAAGTAATTTAATTTAAAAATAAAATAGTTTGTTAATAACGCTCATTGCTTGAAATGAAAAGTTGATCCTGTTTACCTGACACTTTTCTCTCTCTCTTGTAACTTTTGAAGGGCTCATGACAAAACAATTTGTCTACCGGGTGATTCTTAAGATAAGAAGAGAATAGCAAACCAAATCTGTTAGACAGAAATGGTTGAGTGCCCAAAAATGTACAAGGCTTAAAAAAGAAGCAGCAGGTAACAAGATATGAGTGCTTTTATTTCATTTATACCGGCTTATTATCGATTTTAGCCAAATTTCAGGACGGTCAAAGAAGTTGGAATCACGAACTTTGTTTCTAAATATGACCCTTCTCAGGAAAAACCGTTGTCGCTTAAAATTGAACTAGAGGGAAATCACTTTTTCAGACTCTTCAAGTCAAGTGTTTGGCAAATCATATGCAATAAGGTGGGGTTCAATCGGTTTCAGTCGCGAGTTACAGACGATAATGTTAGATGTTCTGTTTCTTTTGAAACACCCGGTACATTTTCCCACTACTGCGGACAAAAAAGAAATGATGAAGCCTTTTCAAAAGAATCTTTTTATGGCCAATGACCCCAATTGTGCTCCAAACCAGTTTGAACCTGTGCTGAGAAATAAAATACGAGTTGGGAAAGGTTGAAATGTCTATATTTATGTTTGCTTCATTTGAGTTTTTATGGCGAATATTCGAATACTCTGTGGCTGTGCGCTTATAAAAAAGGTATTATAGGCGCCTTTTTCAAAAACAGGTCAAAGTTTTCGTATTGAAGTTAAGGAAAGTGAATCCTAAAATGCACGTTTCTACGAGCGTAAAGTTCATAAAGTTAAAACCGAAAATATTTTTAACTTTTCATCGGGGTCGCATGATCAAAGGTTCCCCACTTCCCAAAATTATTAAGTGGGCTTTGTCAGGGTACCATTCGCTTTAGGGTTTTTCTGTTTGAGTGATCTGCGATTTAAAACATCAGCTGCCGTGCTAATAATGGCTGCAATTGCCAAAAATACCCCAGCCATGTAGAATGAAATATCGTAGCTTTGCGTTGCATCAAAGACGGAACCTGCAATGGGCGGGCCAACCACCGAGGCCACCCCTCGAAACAGAACTAAAAGCCCAAACGCACTTGTAAGTTTGTCCAACCCCAAAGTTTGGACCAAAACAATGGAAGTGAGGGACACATAAGCCGCTGTAAATAATCCAAAGAGAAGCGCAATAGCCGTGTAGGAGATGTATCCTTGACAAAGCGGAAGAACAAAGACGCTGATGCCACTGCAGAGAACGGCCACATTGGTCACCACGAACGGATTCACCCACGAGAAATCCGACATCCAGCCGGAGAGCACCCTTCCCAAGGTGTTAGAAATGCCAATGATTGAAATCAAGAAGTTGGCATCATCGATCTCGACGCCTCTTAGGCTGGCCATGTTGGGTAGATACACGAACGGGGTATAGAAGCCCAGCATGCCAAAAACGTTGGAAATGCCAATCAAGAGAAACATTTTGTTGCCAAGAAGCTCCAGATTGACCATTTCCCGGAGTGTGGAAAGACCCGGCTCATTCACGTCCAAATCATCTTCAGGCAAGCTCGCTTTGCGAATGTGCTGAGGGATGGACAAATGGCTGGCCACGACGGAACCTCGGTGCATGGAAAGCACGGATTGGCGTCGGGGTGTCTTGGGGATGGAAATGACGGAATGGCGATACTCGTCCAGATTTGCAAACGAGGGCACATGTGACATCCTTCGGGGTTGGTGCTCATCGTCGTGGACCAAATTGGCCACAGAGCCGGAGTAGAATACGTCCTTCCTATACAGAGGTCGAACGATGGGACGGCTTCCTCTCCGACTGGTTTGGCTCGCTGGACGAAGTAAGAGCGTTTTATTTGAATCCAATTGAGCACCATCGATGCAGAAAGCAATGTGGTCGTCCAAGGTGGAGTTATTCCCATCTTGAGAGATCTGAGACAACATGCGAGTGAGACGACCAAATCCTGGAGTAGAGGAATTGCGCGGCATCATCATGCTCGTATCGACAAAGTGAGGTGCGGAACTGTTCCTCGGAATCCGGCTGCTGCTCTTTGGGGACCTGATTCCCAGTTTCGTGTGACTCCCTTGAGATTGAGGCATATGCTCCGAAATTGTTCGCCGCTTAAGAGCAGCTCTGGCATTGCGAGCCTCAAGTTGTGCTTGCTCTCTTAACTGGTTGATATCTCCATCGTGATGGACTTCTGCTTCTTCTTCCTCGTCCTCGTCCTCCTCATCGACGCTTTTGTTTGGTTCCTTTTCTTCTCCTTCATTCTCTTCAATGGTTGTGGTGATGATATTCTGTTCTTCAATGGTGGGCAACTGGTTCAGATTGATCGAAGGGGACAAGAACCCAACGTCATGGCTCAGGTGGAAGGATTGATTGGGCGTAAGACTGCCACTGGTTTGTTGAGAACCATTCTGGAAATGATGCGTGCCGTCAGGTAAGTGAACAGTGAAATTATCGTCCGCTCCTCCGTCTTCCAAATCCGCGTTATCAACCAACTCCAGTTCCAACGGTCGCATCAACGCTCCAAATAAGGAACATGACAGACAAAATCCGGCAAAGATCATGTTTGCTCCTTTCCATCCTAATTGGGCAATTAAATAGGTGGCTAAGGGTGCAAATAGAAAGGTTCCCACTCCTGAACCGCACACAGATATTCCAGTGGCCAATGCTCTTTTCTTCTCAAAGTAGTATCCCACTGCTACCACAGCAGGTAAGTAGATCAATCCCAATCCGAAGCCCCCAATCACACCATAAGTGATCATGAGAATGGGAACATTGGGAGAAACGGTCGACAGAAGGAGACCTGCACACGAGACAATGCTCCCAGTAATACAGACCGGTCGACAGCCATATTTGTTCACTAGACCACCCACAATTGGACCAGACATCAAATAGACACCGGTTAGAAGACTTCCTACCCATGATACTGTGCTACGATTGGATCCATAGTGTTCCACCAACGGTTCCAACATGATACCAAAAGTGTAGGCAATTCCATCCAGAATAAGATTGCACATGAAACTGGCGAAGCAAATCATCCAGCCCCACCCACCATCAGGAGGAGGTGGAATATCCACAAGTGGTACCACAATGTCCTCTCCAAATAGAGGCCTCTCCTCTTCTCCGTCAGGAGAATGGACCGCGAAAGTTGGAGGAGCATTTCGTGTTTCCAGATCGTCACTTGATTTCTTTGGAGATGATTCAGACATCTTTTAGAAGGCTTGAGCTTGACAACTAGCACCAGTTTGAGCTTGTGGTGCCAATGATGATCACCCTATTGGAAGAGAGAGAGAACAAGTCAGAAGACACTTCTTTCACTTTTTCGAAGATTGCACTGAATAATGTTCATAGTAGTAGAACTATGGGTGGATAATCGTTCAAAGTATAGAACAGTAGTAAAAGTCAAACGAGTGGATGAAGTGCTGCTGAGATCACAAGGGCATGAATGGACACTCGTAAATCTAAAATGAAAGATAAACACTCCATCGAGAAGAACCCATCACCACCTTATGCGGAGGAAATACTAGTGGTGGACGAGGTGGTACTGACGACTTGATTTTCGACAGTCTTGATCTTGTCAAGAGCGGCGAGTCTTTGACAGCCAAGAAAACTGTCTCCTGGGAAGAAGTTGTCCAAAGAACAAGGCGTAGAAATTAAGCCGCTTCATTGACAAGCCAGAGTTTTTTCATCCTCCTAATACAACGCCTTGTATTCCTTCACAAAGAAATGTTTCGAGGCCAAAGAGGCATATCTCTTAACCGCTCGAGCGACTCTATACTATCAGCTGTGCGAGATCAAACAGCTTTCTCTCAATGATTGCGGGAAAAGAGAGCTCGGAGGCCGAGCTTGGAACCACGCTCATGGGGGAGGATCGGGAGGAACTACATAAGGATATAAAGAAGAGGAGGAGGAGGAGGAGGATTTGATTTCCTTCTTTCCTTGGCGTTCGCTGGCGTTCCCTCCCGTTCCTATTTGAACGTTGGTGACCAAGAGCATAATGCTGGAGAGGCTTTCTGCATGCAGGACTTGCAAGTTCAAGGTGACTTCCTTGGTTTCCGTTCGAGACCCCGGATCCTCCCCCCCCCCTTCTACTTCTCCTTCCTTGTGCTCCCATTGTCTTGAATTTCTGCCGATCTTGATTGCCGACAATGCTCCCAGCATTCGGAATCTTGCGAATCGATTAAAGGACAATTTGTCTGCTGGGGTCTTCATCTAATTGAATTGAAAGTCTCCTTCAAAAGAGTATATTTCGGTAGACAAAGAAAAGCGCTCGTTTCTTAGAGACCATCATGAAGACATTGAGTGTAGGGTAGAACAAACAAAATTCATTCCGGTTTGCGGAATTTTCATTACTGTAGACACTTGGCCCGTCTATTAAATCAGAATCAATCTGGCGTTTAGCAAAGTGCGAATTGACATGTCAACGATGTTTACTTTCCCTGAGAAATTCTACATCCCTTTTGAGCAAGTGTCGGAATAACTACCATGTTAACAGAATGTGCTAAATTTAAGAACCATCACATTGACTCATCATAAATAAAGATGTATACTTTACCAAGAATCTGGGAGATTTGACGGTCGACGGACAACAACGTTCTTGAAGTTGCCAAAATACAACTTGAACTGAAGAACGTCGCTAATGTTTCGTGTCAAGATGAGCGTGCTTAACTTGCCTTTGGCTTTGCATGTAAGCCCAATCCTAGCACTTTTTTTCTCCCTCAAGCTGTTATTGAGGTATTGAGGCCTCATTTCAACATCTCTAAGCAATTTGGTTCATGATGGACATCTCCGCAATTACGCTCAAGTGCCCTCAGGTAATCCTATTTGGGTACGAGACTTCAACCATCATCATTATCATCATCATCCATGATTCTCCCCCGTCTACCGAGCATCATTAAGCGAAAGAGATAGAGAGAGAGAGAGCGCAAAGATTCCACAAAAGCCATTATAGGAAAAGAGTACAAGCATTTGAATTTTCCGTCCCAGTCCCTTCGCATTGCACAAGAAAGAAAGCCCAAAATTATTATTGAAACTGTAAACTTACATCAATACGAATGGGAACTGCAAATTTGCAGAAAACAACGCAATATATGTAAATTTTGGAACTTTTTTTGTAAACCAGATGATCTCAATGCACTCCTGTGCTTTTATTATACATTAATTTTTCGTCTCAAGTCTCAAAGGGACACGGGGGACCACACAATTTCTAGCGTATACTCAAAGTTCCGGTTGAGTCACTTTGATTAGAAGAGTGCTGGATGAGATTCCATGTACCTTCTTGGGCTTGAATGTCTTTTCACTTACTTGGACAGAAGCGAAAGGAACAAAGAGGCGCAATATTTTATCGACAATATATTTTCAGTAACAGTAAAGTTATTTTTGTCTTTTCAGGCAATCTTTAACTTGTTTACATTTTCGTATTAGATGTATGATTTTACCACCTTTTGGCATTTTCTACGTCTTTTTCTTCAAACCAGAATTTTTGTCCGCGTGCTCTTTTAATACAATGGCTCTAGGGTTCCGAGAAAATGAAGAGAGTTTTGAGGTTGGTGTAATCCTAAAACCTCACCTTCCGCATATTATTTTGAGCGGGAATTGACACAAAAGTAAATAATAACTTGCCTTCTTCTTAATTTCCATCGAAATTAACGTGCTTGTTATTGTGCGATATCATGGAGTGGGTGGCCGATCTCGAGGCCACATGCTCAAATCTGGGCACTTGGGATGGCAATAAGTATGTCAAGGATCCGGATTGCTCCGAATGTGTCAAAGATCTCATTCGATTTGTAAGTTACTTAAATGTCATACATACTAGATGCTCCAAGTTCATTTCATTGTCATTGAAAAATGTCTAGCTTCGACGAGACGATGAGAATCACGAGATTCGGCGACGTTTGGGACAGATTCAGGTGGTCCAATCCGATTTGATCCCGTTAATGCGCGATTACGCACAGGATTCGGATCTCTTTGAATTGGTCTTGAGATTACTCGTGAATCTGACCAATCCGGAGATTTTACTCTTCCGAGAAGAGTTGCCCGAGGATAAATTGACGAGAAATTACTATCTCCAATTGCAACGTATCCGTCAGGATTACAAACGCGCTTTTGTGGATGAGCTTCTTTGGCAGAGAAATCAGGAAAAGATGATGAAGATTTTGGAAGTGGATCCTGCAGATCGATCCGAGGAACATCAATTTACCATTGAGCGAATTTTGATCCTTCTGAGAAATATTCTTCAAGTACGTTCACGTAGGATGGCTTTTGTGGCAGTATCATTTAAAATGTTGACTTATAGGTACCCTCGAATGCGGCGAGCGAGCAAAGAATGGATGATGATATCAGCATTCATGACCAAGTTTTATGGGTGTTGCACAAATCTGGCATGGCCGAACTTTTGTTGTTCATGGCCTCATCGAGCCAGGAAAGTCAGTTTTGCCTTCATGTGGTCGAAATTATTTCCCTGATGTTGAGAGAACAAGTAAGAATGGGATCAATTAGCACCAAGGACAGCATAAATAAAAGTTATTTTTAGGATCCGGGTCATTTGGCCTCAGCTAACATGGCCAGATCACAAGAAGAGAAATCCCGTGATGAAAGGTTGCTCATGGAAGCTCGCGAACGTGAATTGGAGTTAGAAAGACAGAGGAAGAAATCGATGATTCCTGCACGACATTCACGATTTGGCGGGACTTTTGTGGTCAGCAACATTAGTTCCATCTCCGATGGAAAGAACTTGTTGTGCCATAAACCCCTGAGGGACTTGGAAAACCTTGACTTTGACAAGGAAAAACGCCCGCTGAAAGTGGCTCGAAATAAAGTGACTCCTTCCGAAAAAATCGTCACCCGACGATCTACTCTTTCCATTCGATTGTTCCTCAAAGAGTTCTGCATCGATTTCATCCATGGAGCCTATAATGTGATGATGAGGACGGTCAAGGACTATCTCAACCGGCAGAGAGCTCAACAAAATGACGAGAGCTACTATCTTTGGGCCATGAGGTTCTTTATGGAGTTCAATCGAAAATACGAGTTCCACGTGGACTTTGTGAGCGAGACGCTCAGCAAATCCACCTTCCACTACATCCAACAACAAATCGAGCTCTACAAGGATAACTTTGAGCATGAGAAACGCAATCGACCCGTGTGTCTACTCTGGAGTCGACGCATGCATCTGGCCTTGAAGGCCTATTCTGAGCTCTTGAACACGATCGTAGCCATGCAGAACAATAGCAAGAACGATGATCTCCTTCGACATTCGGCACGTGTGCTCTTGGCCAATGTGTTCTATGAACCGGAATATCGTGAGGTCTGTCTAACCCTGTTCGCCGTGTTCAAGCAAGATAAGATGACCAAATCGTTCCTCAAAGATCTGGTTGAGGCCAACCACGTGTTTCTGAAACTCTTGGAACACATGGCCAAAACGAATAGTCTGGTGATTGGAAAGCGTTTGAAGAAGAGGAGAGCTGGAAAAAGAGCTAAAAAAGGAGGCAAACCAGTAGGAGGACATTTCTCAGAAGCACGAGCTACCAATGAAGAATATTGGGACAGAGTTTCGCCGGGATTGACCGAATTTCTCCAAGGGGAAGGTGGTGATCTTCCCACGGGAATATCGCCTTTCGATGCCACTTTAGAATTAGACGAGGACAAACGGAAGGCAATAGCTCTCTATCGAATCCAGAAGGCATTGCAAGGTCAGAAGGCTGGTCTTGCTTTAGCCTTGCTTCGAGCCGCTAGAGAGGTGTGGCCAGATGGGGATGAAGTGTTTGGAGCCGAGGATATTGATGCTGAGGAAGAGTTCATCCTACTCAGAGAAATCCTCTTTTCCGAGATAGAATCTCCGGATCCCGCCCATCTTCCTTCCGATGAGCTCTCAACTGAAGAAAGAGGGGCTACCCAACCCCCAAATGCGGTAAGAAATCTTAATAAATCATTATTGCTTACATTTGGACCACCCACAGATATGCATCTATTTCCAATGTAGGATAACACCGTTAATGATGAGGGGCAATCAATTGAGCAAGCGGATCCTGGCAATGAGGGGGAGCCAAATGAAGGTGAAAATGAAGACGAGGAAGAAGAGGAAGACGATTCAGTCGTGGAGACTTACATCGGAGAGGAGAAATTTGATTTAAAAGCGTTCATCTTGCGATATGCTCATCCTCAAACCTGCACATGTTACGCCCAATTATTCCGGGATTATCGGACAAATTCGGATTCCACAAATCACGCCATCGTCAAGATGTTTCACCGGATCGCTTTTGACTGCGAGCTTCCGGCTCTTCTGTTCCATGTGTCCATATTCCGGGTGTTCCAGAAGATCCATGAAGAGTTTCATTTGGGAAGCGGAAAGAGCAAATCATTGACTGAAATGCACAAATTTGCCGAGTTCTTGCTCAAAAAGTTCTTCGAAACTGTAGCAAAGAATCCCAAATGCTACATTGAACTGTTCTTCTGGATCTCTCCCAGAGACGCCACAGATGTGATGAATGGTTACAAATTTGACACTATGGACATGCGGGGAAAGAGCAAGAAGAGCTTCTGGAGTGAAGAAGACGAGGAAACTTTGACGCGAACCTTTCAGCAACTCAAAGAAATGCAAGAAAAGGGCCAAGAAAGCGGTTCCATTTTGGATGGGCTGCTCAATTTTTTGGAGCCGCGAGGCAAAACTAAGCGTCAAATCATTCGGAAACTTAAAGAACTTCATCTCATCCAGGTATGTGTGTCTGACATTCTTTTGTTTTGTTACCAACCTACGCACGATTTCGACGATAATGATCATTTTCGGATCCATTTGCGGTCGAAAAAAAACTCGACTGCCTTAATGCTCATCTAACATTGAGGTAGATAAACAATTTTTCATGAATCCTATCGATTTCACATGAAAGTGAATCATTAATATGGCACTAAATCTTCTCTAATCCGTAACATTACTTAATTTTTCCCAATCGCCTTAAGACATTGAATGATTTTACAGAATGCGAAAGAACTCCATAACAAGAAATTCCCCCGGCGATCTTCAAAAAGTGGCCAGTCAAACAAGCAATTCAAATCGAGAGATACCATTGAAGGCTCTGATTCTAGTGACGATGAGCAGATCAATGACAAGCCCGAATCACCTGTTCATGTCGACGGGAAAAGACCCGCTCTATTCTCCGATAATGATGACGAGTCTTCGTCATCAGACGAGGAAAACGACGAGACTGGAGGCCAAATGTCCGTACCCGAGAGCTCCATGATTGAACTACCAAGCTCCAGGAGTCATGATCTAGAGGAACGAAGTGAAGAAAAGAGCATGGTCACTTCAAAGCCTGAAGAGAATCCGGGAGACAATCGTCAATTCCCGGTTGATTCGCCAGTTTCGTCTCCTTCAAAAGCCAATTTGGACGACTCGAGTGATGACGAAGACGTTGGAAACAGCTCCTTGTTGCGTTCGATAAAGGCTTTAGTCTCGTCCGATGACGATGACGAAGATGAGAATGAGGATATCGAAGTCAAATCCCATTCAATCGTTATGGAAAAGCGACAACCTAAACGGGTACTTGACGATTCAAGTGATGATGATAGTGTTGATGATGAGCGGGAAGTGGCTATCGAGGATGATAATCGAGGCGAGAAACCGAAAAAACGAAAGAAAATGGTTCGGGCCTTCTCTTCAGACGACGAAAGTTAGTAGTCAAATTTATGAGCAAACTTTTAAACTCAGGACGTCGTTATGTAGAAAACGTTGGATGAATAAATGATAACACCTCAGTTGCAATTTTCAAATAGCACTAATAACTCCTTTCTGGAGTTGAGATGGCCGGCCCAGAAGCCTCACAATCAAAAAAGGTTGAAGCATAGGATTCATGAAAACACTATTCCATGATGGGCCGACGCCTTGAGAAATACACGCAAAAAATATCGGGAATAAAATACGAGAGCAAAGGAGAGTTCATTAGCCGTCTCAAAACCTGAAAATAATGCCAGAGATCCTATTCAATGACGGAT
Organism: Tigriopus japonicus; assembly: GCA_010645155.1. Lineage (NCBI taxonomy): Eukaryota > Metazoa > Arthropoda > Copepoda > Harpacticoida > Harpacticidae > Tigriopus > Tigriopus japonicus. The sequence goes on from CM021321.1 coordinate 4,661,329, forward strand.
GAAATACACGTTGGATACTTTTCTTTACTGTGTTCCAACACGGCGATTAACTTGTCCAATGGTAAGAAGAAGGATAACGAAGTTAATTCATTTTCAAGCGTTTTCGAGAAGCGACAACCCAAACGCGTCCTTGAGATTTCAAGTGGTGACGATGAGCGAAAAGGAGTGATTGAAGCTAATCAAGCCGAGAAACCAAAAAGGCAGAAGAAAATGGTTCAGACCTTTTCTTCGGCTGACTAAAGCTTGCACTCATAATTTATGAGCACGCCTTCCATCTCAAGACGTCATTATCTGGCGAATGTTGGAACTCCCGCTCTCGGTAAATAAACTATAGTTTCAGTTGGTCCAAATTGAGTACGATGAAGAGCTCGTTCGTCAAGCAATTTAGTCTAACGGCAAAAATACATAGTATGACTCAACGTTGTTTCGTATTCCAAGAGATCAATGCATTATTTCTGGCAATCAGGCCCTCTAAAAGGCTTCAGAGAACATTCTGGTCGTTGGTTCATGTCCTGTCAAGGTATTCAGCCGCAGAATTTCAACTGCTTCTCGTGCGCATTAAGTGTAGGGTACACCTGGATTAGAGCATACGAGTGTCAGTTCCAAAGCCAAAAGGCGAAGGACTACCTTGATAACGGCTTTCTTCTGTGTCATGAGAGCTCATGGTAATTGCTAGGGCTGTCAAAAAAGTGGACCTTGCATTTCAAACTTTGCGAAAACGTCAACTTGTTGTAATGACATTGCACCCTCAGTGGAGAAGACAAATGTAAGTGCCTAATAATTCTACATTGCCATCAGCCCATCACCAAAGAGTAACTGACTCTTCACTAAAGACATGGCGGTCTCAGAAGGTCGGTTGTTGAGGTAGTTTTGAAGTATAGAAGAAGTAATACAAGAAGCATACGAGAGGGAGTAGAAATAACCATGCTCGATCAAGTTTCGCTACGTTTGGCAATCACAGCTCAAGTAGTAGAACGTGATCAAGCATGGCTAATTCTACTCCATCTCATATGCTTCTTTTGTGTTTCTAGATATGCTTGTACTGTACTTCCAAACTACCTTAACAACCGACCTATAATGTGTTTACCTGAATAATAAAATTTGATTGGCTATGGCGCCATCTATTGTTCAAGAAAAAAATACATACATAGTAACCCCTGACCAAGGGCTCTGAAATGTTTCTTAAACTTTACAACGCTTATTTTTCCCAACTATTTTTGTCAATTGGCTTTTGCCAATGGAAACTCTCCCTCTATGAATTTTGCCTTGGTTAACTTTGCTGTAAACCTGGTTCTCTCGTAATATCTTGAAATATTTTGAGCTTTGTGTGGACAATTTCTTCATATTTTCTTTTTTTGTAAAAATATCTTAGTCACATCATCGTGATTTTCCGACCATTTTTGGGTTTCTCGAAAATAACTCGCTTACCTTAAAAGATAAGACTATTTTTGACAACTCTCATAATCGATGTGATACAACTCTGTTTTCAGCTACATATCGTTCTTTTTGAAAACATCAATTGGCAATTTCTTCACGGTTTATTCATCATTTTATAATTGGGGGGGGGGTTGTTTTTCATGTCTCCCTGAAAGTTTCATGGAGGGTTTGACGGACAACTATAAAACTCGAGTAAGAAGAGAAGCGAAACCTGGATGTCATCCACCCATACCAATTGTTCCTTATTGTGCCATGGCCATTTTGTGCCCGTTTCGTCGCAGACCTTTCACTCTTCCTCGTTTTTTTCTCAAGTGGAGCTATGCTTGAATCCTCGATAATAAAACTCATGTGCGAGACTGGTTGAAAAGCCACCACTAATAACATATTGCACACAGGATGTGTGAGAAAGTGTGGCGGTCGAATTGTGTGAAAGGAAATGAGAACGGGACGGGACGTAAAGTACTGTTTGTTGAACTCGAACGAACGAAGGCCAAGGTCCTTTTTCCAATTGCAAAGGCCACCGCTCCAAACTAGACCGAAGCCTGTGCTCTTCTCTTCCACGCAACAACTTGTCAACTTTTCGTTGTTAACCATGGTAGAAGAAGTAAGCTAAATGATGGACGTCTTAATACACAGCTGGAGTGCAGGTCAAATCGCAAATTCATGAAATCTTATAATTAAGAAAAATGTTAGGATTTTTAAGGATTTAATCTATGCAAACTATTAGTATTGATGAAATTCAGATTTTCAAACTTTGTCATCACTTTCAAGCAATGGCAATAAAGCTATGACGTGTTTAATTTCCTAAATCTTGATGTTACACTGAAATAAAGACTGAAAATTTTTTTTAGAGCTGTATAAGTAACCAATTTTATCAAAACACCTAAATAAATGGTAAAGTTGATTCTGCAGAACAACAAAATGACTATTCCATCAAGGAGTCACATTACAGTAATCCTATATTCCAAAGTTGGTAGAATGTGATCTATATTTTACTTCTATTTAGAAAATTTGATATATATTAAGCATTCAGATGGTTTGAACGCCATATTTTTGCCATCGCAAATTTCCTCTTAAGCAAAGGCATAGAAAATGAAAAAAAAATAATTCTTAAAAATAGTAATAATAAATGTGTCTTTTAAAATAGAATTCATTTTCATCGAATCACAAGAAACAGTGTGGTTGCTTTTCATTATTTCAGTTTGATTATGGTAATCATTGCATCCTAAAAACAAATTTGGACTAAATTCTTTCAATTCCAAAACCGTAGGTCCTTGTCGAATACAATTTTTCCTTACTCCATGTTCCATGACAGATAAGGGACTTGAAAAGCGGTGACACTAAATTCTCTGCTCTCCATGCTTTTCTTTGTGGTTTCCAGTGTAAGGAAGAAAAAACGAGAGCTCACACATTTTTTCCGAACCTCGATTGTCAATAGTGTGGAGTGGAGTTATCAGTCTTAAACCCGCTGTGTTCCATTCAGGTCCAATTGGTTGTGATCCAATAGTGTAATCTTCATAAAGTTCCAACATGGACGGGTTTTTAGGCAATATGATCAAGTACCTACTCTTCATCACCAATCTCCTAGTCTTTGTAAGTATCACGATCATTATTAGAATTCACATGATTCACAAGAATCTAACAACAATACAATCAAAAGGATCAACAATTAACGTTCCTTTGAATCCTCAATGAACCCATCGGTCCATTACCAGAAAAAAAAGATTTTTTTTCCGTTTTCAATTATCCTAAGTGATTCTATTCTGGAGTGGGAGGATCTCAAAATAGTTCCAACATGGAACCAAGTGGCACACATTCCATGTCAAGGTTCCATAGTTGTCGCCAAATGAATCTCACCAAAAGGCTAGGGGTGGCATTAAAGCAGACCAAAGTGTCACCTACCTGCATTGACATTATCTAATTAAAACAAGCCCTTCCCTAAAATACCATGACATGATGGCACATTGCTTTCATCCAGGTTATGGCCGTGATCGTGTGCGCTTTTGGAATTTACGCACTTGTGGATGGAAAAGCTGTCTCAGATCTAGTGGAATCTGCCGATTCATCGCTCTCCGTGAATATTTATACAACTGCAGCGATTGTTCTGATTGTTGTGAGCGCCTTAGTGATCTTGGTGACCTTTTTGGGATGTTGTGGAGCAATCAAGGTGAGAATGGTTCTCCTAACCTTATTATGAAGTGTTCCATCAGAATGTTGATTTGGAATGCCTGTATTAAATTTAGATTATGAAATGATGTTGGATTATACTTTCAAAGTAGCTGCCCAATATATATTAAGTGCAACAATGCCAGATGGCTGTTTTTCTGTCACTTTTGTCAAAAGTGATGGTACAGAAAACTAAGTAGCAGGGAAAATTTAATTGGCAGGGAGAGTAGCAGTAAAGAAATGTTTGTGGCAATGAAATTTGTAAAGTGGCAGAATATGGCAGTATTGGACTTCAAAAATTGCAGTGAGGGACTACAATTGGCAGTATTTCGAACACATTTTGGCAGCGTCGGCCTAAGACCACCTGGTAATAGCTAAGTGAGTGCATCTTTGACAAGGTTAGACTAAATTGAGTTATTGGCCTAAAAATGCAAAAGGTGTTAACGTCAAATCCTAGAGAACCTGGCGTAATTCAAAAGGTGTTTGTTTGAAATGAAGTTTGATCAAATATAAAAGGACTTTCCCCCCTTCAAATAAAGTCTAATCTCACTGTGAACCAAAAAAAGACACAAACAAGAATGTTGGTCAAATTAAAGTTGTTAGTATCTATTTTTGATAACACAAGAAATGAAATCTTCCATTCTAATGAAAAGCCGACCGACTAAAACCCTTAAATGGTCCGGGTGCATGGATTATGAGTATCAACACTGACTCGATTGAGCAATGTAATCTCATTCTTCAAACAACCACGGTGTTTCTTTGAGCTGGAGAAGTAATTTTTTAAATTCCAGAAACTTTTGAGACCTGTTTTGAGATGTTACTGCAATGCTGAACATTTATTTGAAATCGGTTCAATAGGTCACGGGCAAAAACTCTATATGTTACTTAAAACAGGCTTAAAAACATATATTTGAAACTCTACTCTGATTGAAATCTTAAATGAACTAAGAGCAGTGTTGCTCTAAAATATTTCGAATACTAAATTCTATTTTGCGGATCTATTTCCAAAGACCTTTTTACTCAGCTTTCTCGAAGGACCAAACATGCAGGTCGTTACATCAATTTAAACAAACAGCTGAGTAGACTTCGACTATACTCTATGTATACTCACCCATAAGACTACTTGAGAATTACGTAGAAGACAAGGTTAAAAAATGGTCCTCGCGCATGTTTGAAGTAACCCTATATCGTTTTTCCCCGTCACCTCATTAACAGCATTACACCTGTCGTATCACTTTGCAATTTTTCTGCTTTTTCTCCATCTATTGATGAAAAAATAACATCGTTTTTAGCAATATGCTCTCATATAAATTAAAACTTTCAAGCCACTCGATTGTTTACTCAAACTCATTATAATACTACTTACTTTCTCGCTTTAACATCCACGACCTTTATTTTATCCTCAAATAGGAAAATAGATGCATGTTGGGCATCTATTTCACGTTGCTCTTGACCATGTTCATTGTGCTGATTATTGGAGCCGTGATTGGTTACTCACAATCCTTGGACGAACTGAAGAAGCCTTTGATATCCTCAACTAAGAAATACGACGAAAAATCGGTCGACACCAAGATCCAAACCCTAACCAAAGCCTGGAATCGCGTCCAAACCGATGTGAGTAGTACCAACATGCAACTGATTTAAGTACTTTCAGAGGTTCATAGTTTGTATATGGTTTAGTTCAAGTGCTGCGGAGTGGATAAATTCACGGATTGGGATGGTAATACCTTCTTAGACAGCGAAGGAGTTGAAGTACCGGCCTCTTGTTGTACTCGAGAAGGCATCTCCGATCCAAACGATTGCCAAAGAAATCCTTCTAAAGAGGACTTCAAACTCGAGGGTTGCTACCAAAAACTGAAGGACTCGATCAAATCTCATTCGAACAAGGTCCTAATTGTAGCAGTCATTATCATCATCATAATGGTGAGTTTGCCAATTTTTAATGAGAGCCACCGTTTTGAGAACTTCATGCTTTGAATCGAACAATGAAAACAAGTAAGCTTTTGAATTGGTGGAAATTTTTCAAACATTTCAATTTTGAAGAACGTCTTGCAAAGGTAATAGTAAATTCTATGGCTATTCAATCTGAGTAATAAATACAAAATTGAAATTGATCTTAAAAGTACCCCGGATTTGAAGTAAAAAAAAGCAGAGCTCTCCACAAGAAGTATGTGACATTCCATTTAATGTTAATTTGTTATGCATTCTAAGACAAAAAAGGCATAGGAGGTTAATATTAGACTAATATTAGGCTAAAGGAGGCAAAACCCAGAATGGGCCCAATATTGTATATTAACACTAATGTATTTGTATATATAATCTGACATTACGCCTGTACCGTATCCATGAGAATCAATCTCCCAATAAAGATTATTAGGTATTTTTATATTAATATTAGGCTATCTATTTATATTGATATTGTAATATTTTCACTATTAATATTAGTCATAGGAGGTTACATAGCTAGTTAATTTTGAAACTGATCATTGGCCGCAAAAAATATGTCTTCAACAAAATGAAAAAAACGCTTGAAAACTTTGGAAAAGCTCAAGTCAAGAGGTATGTTTCTGACCCAAAAATCATGAGGGACAATTTTGATTTAGTCCCTTTTTAAAAGACTGGTTGAGTTTGAAAGGTATGCACTTAAATAGCTATTTATATTTCATGAATTATTCTGTTTACCAAGTCAATGCTTACCCGGTATATAGAGGTTTCTTAATTGAAAATAACTAGATCAGGTGTTGAGTTGTTTGAGTGGTCCATTTTGACGAAAAAAAACTTCGGTTGGGTGAAAGCTCAAATTCTCTGACAAAAATGTAGCCTTTTGATCTCACGAAAAACTAGAAATTCCTAAATTTTGGGGTGTCTTGTAATAATTGGTCAAAATAATATGTCCTTAAAATTTCCAGGCAAAAAATGTAGCCTTTTGATCTCAAGAAATCCTAAAAATCCATCATTTTGGTGTGTCTTGTTATGATTGGTCAAAATAATGTATCCTATTACCTGAAACCACTTATAGTGCAATTATTTGGGAATAATATGTTTAAATTACTACAACTACTCAGAGTTGGGCATCCAAGCAAATTATGAAAGAAATCTACGAAAGAAATCTACTACACGGATGTGCTATTTCATTTTATGTGAATTTGACATTTCTCGAAGGACCACCTCCAAAGTCGATCAAATGTGGTTTCTTGTATCGTAACTGAATTTTGGAAAAATATTTATTGATGAGCTTTTTATAGTTCAAAAGACATTCCTCTAACTTTTACAAACGAACATCTCAAGCTATTTCTTACGCAGACGTACTTTTGAAATGTTGCGAGCAATGGACCTTCAACACTTATCAAAACCAAATAAAACTTAAAATCCAAACACACGCATATTGTTCACCTAGAACAAATTGTATTTCTTGTTTTTTATCTTTCAGTTTTTGAACATGATCTTCGCCTTCATAATGTGCACCATGGCCTCTTAAATCCAGCCTCGACTCGTTCAACTCTTGAATGCCCATTTCGATTTAAGTGTTCCATGTACGTTTCTGTCCATGTTCTTTTCGCAATAAAGTCACACGATTTTACAAAGATCCACGAGACACACTAATCTCCTATCTGACTATGATACGAAGGTGGAGGACCCGAATATGACGAAATTGTCTCAATATCTGGCCCTCGATCCTTTGGGTCATAAGATGGAGGTGGATCACTAAATGGTTGACCAGAAGCTCCACCCTTGGGAGCCAAAGATTGACTTCGGGTGGCTAAAATATTGCGAATCCCTGGTCGTGCCAAAAGATTTTGGATTCGTCGATCTTCAGTGGAATTTGCTTCCAAAGAGTCTCTATCACCATTTCGCATCAAGAAGCAGAGTCGCAAAAGCGTGATTTTCACTAATTTGTAGAGCAAAAGTCCAACTCCAAGGAGTAGCAAGATCACAGCGCAGATGAGTATCACCGTTTCCACCCGTCCAAACCCCATAGTGGCTCATTGGAACTCAGATTTATGTCCCAATGTCAGTTAGAGTTGATCAGCTATTCACCAGTGAGTGTTATGTACAACCATATCTAGGTGCACAACCAACAGGTTTCAAGGACATTTCTGGCAACACCACCTCTGCTGTCTCATCTCACCGAGTAAGTTGATCTGAATGGCAAATAATGCAATGGTTTGCCAGAACCCAACCTAAAATCAAAAGCCAATCAAATCTCAAGACCTTGTGGTTTTTCTGCTGTAATACAACAATATTCTTGAGAACTTGTGGTTTTGTTTTATTGGTTCAATATCTTGGTGTTAAAAATGCACAAGATCCGTTAGTTTCAAGCGCAACATTTTCAATGAACACTCACATGCAACCTCAATTCGTCTTTTTTCAGCGTTCTCTGCGCTCGGCAAACTCGCAGCACGCAAGCCTCCAAAAATCTCTACGGATCTGCCAAAGAGCAAGCTGCCAACCCATATACCATTTAAAGCGCTAGAACAATGATACAAACCTTCAGATTCCAGTTGAGTTTCAACCACTAAAGTATTTCACCATACTTGTAAATCGTTACTGAAACCAGTACATCTCTGAGAGAAGGATGGGCGGCACAAATAATGTAAATAAAAACACATCACGAAAAATGCATCAAAAAATGCAACAAAAATGACAAAAAATGCAAAAGAAAATGCAAAACGAGCGCAGATTTGAGGAACAATTGGACTAAATCAAATATGATTTAGTGAAAATATCAAAACAAAGGGCCATGAAGACCATTGAAAACATTCATAGTTCTTGGTTTTTCACTAAAACATTGTCAAATAAAAATACGGTTGTAAATTAAATTGTTGTTAGTGAAGTAAAACTTCGCATTTTGGGTCTGAAAGATCTGCACATGGAACAGGGTTGTACTCACACTTTCATTCTTTAACTGAAAAAAAACTATTGGCAATGCTTAAAATACAAATGTCAAAGAAAAATCTCAGCTTTAATGCTAGAAGTTTGCCAATATGGTGCTCAAAAAATCCTTCTTTTCCTTACTTACAACATATCTTCCATCCAAGCGAGAAATGTGACTTGAGGAGGAAATAGATGTGATTGATCTTGAAAATCTCAACTGAAAAACAATATCAGCCAAGCTTTCCGAATGGTAAAAGAAAGGAAAGTTGTGAAATTTGGTGGGTAAGTGCCAAATTCTGACAACAAGGACAAGAATGCATATAAAACGGAAAAATGCCAGAAAAATGCACCAAATTTCGAAAAAACGCCAAAAAAATGCAAAAAATGCATATCAAGAAAATAATGAAAACAATGCAAAAAGTTGGAAAAGATAAACCAAAATACATTTACATGAAATGTGCAGCTGATGATACAGACGAGATTCATTGCGAGATTGACCAGATTATTCGTTCCAATACCAGTTGCCCCTTTAATGGCCACTCCGATTTGATTGAACCAACTAGGACCAAAAACAATTTTACAGGCCCCAGCTACAATTATGTCGACAAATGTCATCATTAAAAGACAAACGATTGATTGGAACCCAAAGACATCTCGGTTGATTTCCTAAAGCTTGCGATTTTATGCTTGACTATTTCGTTGGAATTTTAAGTGGTCTAATCTAGCACGTGTGTTTGTGTTTTTTTCTCACTCTCTTATTTTTTAAATGTCTCTTTTTCCCTCGTGCTTTTACTCTTTTACACTTTGTGTTTAAGAGTAGCCTTACTTCAATCTTGGCTTTTGAATGTTACTGTACAAATGTTACTGTAAAATTCAAATCCTGACAGGAACTTGCAGGATCTTTTCATTTCCGTGACACCGTCAAGCCAACTATGAAAAAATGCGATCCAAGTCCGCCCGGTTCTACTCTCCCAACTCCAGTGCTTTAGAGAGCACTGAGGAATGACGATGTGTGATGCCTCTGTGGGTTACGTGAAGTGGCACTTTGTGAATGTACACAGAGAACAGGTACAGTTACATCGGATCTCCAACCAACAAGCCCGGCTTGAACTTCAATGACCCACCAACTCGCACAAGTCTCGCTCCGATATTTGACGAAGTTTCTAGAGCGACAGCGAGTAGTGTTCTTTGTCGTCGTCCTCAGTCCCTCTAATCCCCTCCTTCATCATGGTGGTCCATCTCATCTCCGTGGCCTTCACCGGATTCATCCTCTATCTGTCAGTTCCGGGGTCGGATTTGTTCTCCTGGCATCCAACATGCATGAGTGTGGCCTTCATCCTTTTACTTCTGCAAGCTATTGTAGTATTCTCTCCTGAGAGCTCTTTATTCCCCACGACACCTCGTCCTGAAAAGGTCCAACTGCATTGGATCTTGCATGCCTTTGGCACAGCATCGGCCATTTTTGGCTTTGGCGCCGTGTATCTGAATAAAGAACTAAACAACCGGAAGCATTTCACCACATGGCATGGCAAATTCGGATTAGCCACATTAGTAGGCGTGCTGTGCGCCGTGGTGGGCGGATTAGTTGCCAAATACGCCCTCAACTTCCGACAGTACATCAAGCCGATCAATCTGAAGATGTATCACGCTACAGCGGGAATGATCGTGTTTTGCTTGGCCATGACCAGCGTGTTTTTAGCCGGATATTCCAATTGGTACAAGAACCGGGTCTCGGGATGGCTCTGGAGAATCACCATTTGGATGCCAGTAGTATTGGCCACGTGTGTGGCTCGTCAAGTTACTCAATCCTACTTACCGCGGGTTCTTACTCCGCGGGAAAGTGAATTGGATGCCAAAGCCAAAAAGATCCAGGAGAAGATCGAAGAGAAGCTCAGAAGGCAACAAGAGCGGAAACGCTCGGGTATTAATAGCAAGAGTTCGGAGAGTGAAGAACAATCCGAAAACAGCAGTGTTCATAATTAGCATCAGTTTTAATGATTCTTAAATAGTGATTAGTTAATTCAAATACATAAAATAGAAAACTAACTGTTCAGCTATTCGTAATTAAGATTGGGGTTTAACGCCAAGCGTGCAAGTTCAAAGGAGGGTGATGGGCGTGATCCATGCAGTTGTAGCCACGGTTCGTTTGAGCATGAGGGATGAGGAACATATTCCTGGGCAAGAATAGATCGTGTTGCTCATCGGCATTATCGCATAACACTCGAGCCAAAGTTTGGGTCTTGATCGTTTTCAATTGCTCAGTGGTGAATTGGCCCGGATTGGTATAGAAAAATCGATCGCCCGTTCTCAATCGCTCAAACTGGTCCTTGACCAAACAATGCATTGTGGGACCAAGAAGAGAGTCCATTTTAGGCTTTTCCATATTTCCACCCACATACAGATCCACTTCTTCGGGTTGTTTGTACACCATGGCCAACTTTTGGACCAAGTGGGGGGCGATGAAATCAGAGAGCTTGTCCCACGAATTGGAATCGCCCAAACCACAGAACTCCCTAAAAGGAATATAATTTGTAAAAAAAAAAACAGACTAAAAGGAGGTCCTAAAAGTCCTAAGGTCCTAAAAGGAGGCTTTCTTACCTGTAGGAAGCATAACCCGGAATCTGGTGATCTCGTCCACGTTGGATGTTCAAGGACACGATATCGAGGCCGAAATTTTCGTCTTTCTCTGGGAAGAGCCATTCGGTCATCTCGTGGGAGTAGACATTGTTAAAATCTTGTAGAGATTGAGTGCACAGGCCTCGCATGATATCGTCGTAAGTGTTGTTGGCCAAGAGATGAAGGGGATTATGGAACACATCTCGAAGTCTCATGACGTTGGACACGTCATAACGTTTGTTCCTCAAAATAAAAGCACCCGCGATGTAGGTATGGAGACGATATGCAGAGCTGGAGAACACCATGGAAATGGTGGCATCCACGTTAGGATCATATCGGTCTTCATGCAGAGCCGTAGGATTGGATCGAACGGTATTCTGGCCCAACAGAGCGTCCAAAAAGTCCGTGTAAGTAATGTGTTGGACGACTGCAATGTTGATCTTTCGAGCTTCTTGGTAAACCTTCTCATCATCCCAATGCGGGTGGATCATTTTTAATTCGTTGGCCAAACGGTTATGATTGCGCAAAAACACTGTGCTTAACATGGTGAACGCAGGATGGACATCACCTCTGGTATCTCCAAACTCCATTTTAACTTGCCCTTCGACAGTGATGGGTGGGAAGAAACGTCCGCGCGTATCAACAGAGGTTCTCAGAAGACCATCTTTAAAGCTTCGCACGGATTTCACTCGTTCTTGGTCCGATCCGTAAACGAAGGAGGCGTCGACGAAGGCCGTGTTCGAGTTTTCGGCATCGGGTTGTTGGTCGCAATGTTCATTGGCAGGTTTGGCCAATTTAGATCGGAGGAAAGGCATGCATCGGGGACGTCCTTCATGGCCGTAAAATTTGTCGTTCATAGGGGTCGTGATTGGGCAGCAATCGGGGTTGTCCAAGTTCTGGGGTTGACAACAATCTAAGAATTCGCCAGGAGCAGTTTCACGAACGGGAGTGATTTCAATATCGTGGTCAATAACTTGTCCCCATGCCATTGTCATCATGCTCACCTGAAAGAGTTTTGAGATATGTACAAATCCACGTATCTCTCTAACTTTTCTTAAAATTTAAACCCCAACAGTTTCAGTAGAAATTAAATGAATGCAGGAGGTTGTGTGAAAACAGAAAATTTTCTTTACAAAAAGGGCATTTCTCTGAAGAAAAAACTACTTCATTTTTTTGGGTAAAACCACATTCTCGTGCCTTTCTTGAGACCTCTCTCACAAGAATTTTCATATTGAATAACAATCAACTTGAACATTAACAGAGGTGAATTTGCAACAATCAAAAGGGTGCAAAATTGACAGATACTTAGAAATTATTAAGAGATATTAGCTCTTGATTTTTAATCACTTTTATGTGTGACGAAATATCTTTAAATTTATCTCCTTTCTAATCACCTAACACATCACACATACAATCAACCACATCCGTCTTCCAACCAACACAGAATAGCCTTTAATGGATATCCATATCTTCACATGGCGCATTAATTGTTAATGAGGGTCAGTGGGCCGTTCCTTGCGATACTGCAATGCAAGGCCAACCCGTGATAAGGAGGGAGCAAGCTCCCAACACTCATCCCCTTCCAAAAATAAGTTTAATATCGAAGAGGACACATGGTCCTCGTATCAGATATTAAGCTGATAAGAACAGATACTACACTTTGATCTTAGCCAAAAGGCCGAGAAGCGATGCTGACTCAAATGTTCCCAAGCTATTCATACCATGAGCTCGGATCAACTTTTGGTGACACGAAGAGGCAGAAGATTTCAGAGCAGTTCTCTCCATATCAAGACGACCATCTGCACTAATGATTTTTCCATTCTAGAACCATTAATTTCAACCAAAATAACATTTTTCTCCTTATAACTGATTGAATTACTAGTTCACTAGAATTGTGCATAAAAACTTGCAAGTTCATGCCTTTTTCTCTTGCTCAAACTCATCTTCCCCCCCTTTCCTCGGGAAGAGTTTAGAGACTATCACCATGTCGTCTACTACCTGCCAGTACTATGTCTGTCTAGTACGGTAGAGAGGCGAACGTTATTTCCTTTCACATAAAATGTAGTAGAACCCAAACTAGTCCAACGTCAAATTCAGAGAATCAAGATTCTCGGTTAGCATTAAGATACTTCTTACATCTAGGTGCCATCACATTTAGGCATAAATTGAATGTATATTTAGTTCAGATCCAAATATTTCTTGTATCGAGTGGTCCTACACCGATGGCACGTACTTTCAATTCAGTTCAATAATATTTTTTCGCAAACTTTCAGTCGAGGGAAACAAAGGCAAAGTGAGGGACTAACTATCCAAGTTCCCATTACCAATACATGTTGTGTGCAAAGTAAAATTTCGAAAAGTACAGCTAACTTCTTGACCCACGGTGTATTTGCTTCATATCTTAAACCATCAAACGCTTTCCTCTTACAGTAAATTGGATTAGTTTCTCGATTGCAACATCAATTAACCGAATACAATGAAAAATCTCGATTTAACGATCGCCGATTTAGCGAAAAATCTCGATTTAACGATATATTTTGAGGTGACGGACAATGTGGTTAAATCGAGATTTCTTTGTACAACAGAGAATTTGAAGTATTTGAAGTATTGTAAGTAGTTATTAGACCAACACATCAACCAAAAATTCCAATTTTAATGTAAATTTGTCTGATATACTGTCCAATGACATACAATTGTCGCAATTAACATCATAAAAAAAGTAGAGTGCGGGGAAATATTTTTTTATGTAGAGTAGAAATGTCGCAACTATGTAAAATTTTGCGATGAAGTCGGACTAAAACCTAAATATTTAATTCAAAATACCAAGCATCATCTATTCCTACCTTCGAGTTCCTGTCGAATTCTCCTCTTTCGATTAATTCTTGGCTAATATATCTGGGATTGGGCAAATTCGTGTGTTTCCCGCAATCCACGAGACTTCGTTTCTTGGGCAAGAGTCTTCTGTAGGGTAATCCAGCTTGACCAAAGCTAGAATGTTCCATATTATTGCAGCTTCCATCCACACTTCGGTAAGGAACATCGGCTGGGGTACAAGTGCGTCCATCTTGGCAAGGATTTCCCGGGAAGAACACGCTCGACTTGTAGTTCCGATCCGTTTCGTACTCGAGCCAAGGCGTTTGATGTTGAGCCAAGTTGTAGCCAAACTTTCCAGAGCGAAGTTTAGGGCCTTTGACTCGCTTGTAATTGGGTCGAGCATTACCCGAGCCGTCTTGGGAATCCGGATAGACCGTGTTATCAACTTGCGGGTAATCCGGAGGAACGGGCGCTTCGTAACTCGGTTCTTCGTAGATGGAGTAAACTTTGGAATTGGATTCATCCCGCCAGAGACCCGCAGAGGTCAAGACGATCAAACCGACAAAGGCCACAGAGCCGTGGAACACGTAGGGAACCATGGCTGAGTTGGATTCGCGGAACACTAAAAGAATCACGTGGTGAAAATTGCCTTGAACTATCTATGTTGAGGCGTGAGCAACTAGTTCAAGCTGAGCGAAGAGCAGATTAAAACCATGAGCAAACTGGCCATGCGTGCAGAACCAGTTAGTTATGTTGAGGGTGGGAATTTTTTTTGTACCAAAGAGGGAACGAATTCACAATAACAGCTATCAAAAGTTTCGCACAAAAACCGGCTTGCAGAAAAAGGTCAAACATCGCAAAGAAACTCAAATCAATGAGAAATGCACAAGACGCATTTCACCTCGGTTGTTCAAATGCATTTTTCTTTTAGGTTTGATTTTGCAAAACGAGAAGAAGAAACGCCCTATCTTATGGGGATCATCGGATTTCTCCTCGATTTGGGAATACAGTAAAAGCTGGATATGGAAACACTCGTTTTAAGAAAAAATATTGATGTAGATGTAAGAAAAATATTGGTGTTGACTGTAAAAATTATATATTTTTAGGTGCCTGTAATTGCATTCCTAAAATCTGAGAAGGCCAATCTTCACTAGGACTGTCACTACTTTTTGTGATGAGTAAAATCAGATTCATTATTTCATGCAGGACACTTTTACAAAAATTGCATAATCTCAATCAACATTTTATAGGATTAAGGCTGAAACCGCAAAAATGCGAAAACAAAGGTGAAAAGTGCATAAGGCAAAAAATGAGTCTGTGATACCAATGATGTTCTTGCGCTTTTTACCCGTCCCTACTGATAAGACTTTGATGCCTTTGGTAATTTGGTTTATTTGCACACAACATGACTGTTCATAATTCAGCTTTAACGGCTTCAGAATTGGAAGTTTGTGCATAGTTGAGCTGAGCGAAACATCCTCTGACTTGTCCGATTAGAGCTTCAGATTTGGGGATGGACTTCTCTACCATCATTTTATGAAGTTTCCGCATGAATTGCTCCACATTATCCATGGTCACGGGCTCCTTTTCTCCTCGTGGGATTTCACCCTTTAACGATTGAACGACGGCCGATTTCAGGGCATCCACGTGAGACATGATCAATGAGGAGTTCTGATTTTGCAAATTGGTTTCCATCTCCAACTTCCCAATGGCCGACTTCATAGTCTCCACATGTTTCCCAAGGACAGCGTTCTGTTCTTCCATCTCACCCACTTGTTTCTTCAACTGTCTAAGCTCACCCTCACGGGCTTTATTGAATTCCAAGAACTCCTCCGTAAAGATGGGCAAGTCCAGACCGTTGCTCTCATCCCTCGAATCATCGTCCACAGGGGGTGGAGCAGATTTGGCCGCCAATTTCTCTGCCTTCTTACTCTTCTTTTTAGGTGGAGCTCCACCTCCTCCACTTGCTCCTTCTTTGGCTTCTTTCTCCTTCCTTTCGATGGTTTCGAGGTGTTTCTTGTACTCTTCGGTGCCTTGATACTCGCTGAATTCTTTGTTGTAACGCTCCTTGTCTTGCTCGGCTTTCTCATGATATCGCTGCTTCTCTTCCGCCCCCAATGTTGACCATTCTCCGGCCAATTTCTTGCTGATGTCGGCAAATGAAATATCCGGTTGCTCTTTCCGGAGAGATTCCCGTCGATCATTGAGAAAGTGGACGTATCCACTCAAGGGTTGCTTGGGCGCTCCCGGAGCCTTGAGATAACGCTTCTTGCCCTTGGGCCAACCCCGATTCTTATTCGAATCGTCCCCGACTTGAGATGCGTTGTGGTCGCCGTTTGTCTTGGCCATCTTTTCCGTTTTAGTTGAGGAAGTTGCCGCATCCATGACGAGAACCAACGAGAAAAAAAATCGATACTGATGCTAAAAGAAAGCCAAGAGCGATTTGTTCGGACAAAATCAATCGCTTTATCCGTTCAATGGAGCGATATTATATACAAGTTTCACAGACGATTTTCACTACCTCACAAGGGAGATTAGTCCTATATTAGAAAGATGTTAATATTTTGTTTGAAACGACAAACAAGTGAAACAACCACAACACGTCAACAGCTGATATCCAAAGCAAAGAGTCTCAGTCATTCTTGTAATCATGTCGAGATTTTTAATCTACTAGGAGGAACCCGGATTTTGCTCAAGTTTAAAGGTATTAAGAACTTTAAAAAAAGGACATTCCGGTTGTGAGGCTTTCATAAGTGATATCGAAAAAAAACGAGGCCAAGTTTCTAAAACCCAATTTCAAGGAAATGGCCTCTGCCCCTGTGAGAGCCATGTCCGCAATGTCCGCCCAATCCTCGAGGCTGAGTTCCCGCCCGGTTTCGGATCCGGAGGACAGGCTAGCCTTCTTTTCCTGCCAGCAATGTATGCAATCCATTCGGATTCACCCCTCTTTTTACACGATGAACGAGCACACTTTGGCCGAATTGAGCCTGCCTCCCGTGAACCCGATTCCTCAGTTTGATTTTGAAAGGGCTCGTCGGGAAGCGGATGAGGTGGGTCACGAGATTCACGGCGTGGCCCCGCCTCTACGCTTGGCCGATTCCCACACCCATGGATTTACGTTTGTCGATGAGCAAGGAGACAATGTGAATCTGAGTCGTAAAATGCGGGAGACTGCCTTGCTCTTTGATATGCTCTCGGAATCCGGAGAGGTGGATCACCCGTTGTGCGAAGAATGTGCGGATAATCTGCTCGAGGCCATGGATCAGAAGCTCCGAGTGGCCGAGGAAGAAGCCCAAGAATATAAAGCATATCTGGAGAAGCTCGAGGGCGAAACCGAGGACGACAACCACATTCAGGCCTTGGAAAAAGAGCTGGAAACCTTGGAGATCAAGGAAAAGACCCTTCGCGATGAACTTTCGAGGCTTAGCGAGGAAACCAGCAAGGCCGAAAGTGAGCTCGAAAGAGAAATGCAGGCCAAGAAAGTGATAGTGGAACAAGAGCAGAAGTACTGGAAGGAGTACTCCAAGTTTAACCGTGAGATGCTACTTAACGAGGATGAGAGTAGGACCGTGGATTGCCGTTTAAAGTACACCGAAAGTCAGTTGGAAAAACTCAAGCGACTCAACATTTACAATGCCACGTTCGAGATCTGGTACACGGACCATTTTGGAACAATCAACGGCTTACGTTTGGGTCGATCGCCTTCCAAGCCCGTGGATTGGAATGAGATCAATGGAGCTTGGGGCCACACGGCCTTACTTTTGTGGTGCTTGGCCAAGGCCATTCAAATGGACGCATTCCAACGGTATCAACTCGTGCCCTTCGGGAATTTCTCGTATTTGAAGCAACTCTCCGATGACAAGACCTTGCCGCTTTATGGAGCGGGCGGATTCCGCATGATTTTCGATTCGAAATTTGACCAAGCCATGGTGGCTTTCCTCGATTGTCTGCAACAATTTGGGGTTGAGGTCGAGAACCATGGCTTCCACTTGCCTTACGAAATGGAACGTGGAAAGATCAAGGACAACAACACCAACAATTGGTACCCAATCAAGCTGCAATTTAACTCGGAAGACTCGTGGACCAAGGCACTCAGATACATGCTCACTAATTTGAAGTGGGGCTTGGCCTTCGTGTGCACCAAACAGGGCCTTCCTCAAGAGCCAACCAAGAATAACTCGTCATGAAGATCATTAGGTTGATGTATTCTTTTTATTCAAGTCATTAACACGCGTACGAAACAAATCAACTAATTAGCTTCCCAACCCAAAAGCGACCCGCCTTTTGTCACATGAGCTCGGACCTCTTTGTCCAGAATGTGATAAATGTTTTGACAGCCCTCCATGGCCAAGTCCATGACTTTTTCGAGATGATCCACGTGAAAGCGTTGCGACATCTCCAACAAAACAATCTCGCCGGATTTGGCCAACACGGCCACGGTGAGTTCGGGTCCACCCGTGGTACTTTCCAGATTATTGATATCCACCACGGGTCGATCATTCATTAAACTAGCCGTGCAAGCGCACACGTAATCCTTCATGGGAATGCCGGCGTCAATCAGAGCCAAAGTGGCGGCATTGACGCAAGCGCAATAATTGCCGCCATCCGCTTGGAGGACTTCCACATAGACATCGATTTGCGATCGCGGGTACAACTCGGTCTTAATGGCGGCTTGAAACGTCTGTCGAAGATGCATGGACATCTCTTGGGACTTGCGATCACCGCGAGGTCGTCGTTTGCGTTCTCCGGAACTGAAAACCGCCGTCGAATACTGGCAATTGATCACGGCGTGGTCATTGGAGGCGTTGGCGGAGGGCGTGGGGCGGGAGGCACCGCCCGTACCGTAGCGATAGATCTCATGGGGTCCGTAGACGGCGGCTAACACTTTGGTGTTGCCTTGCTCGAGGTAAGCTGATCCATCGGCTTGACCAAACACGCCGAGTTTGCATTGGATGCGTCGGAGTTCGTCGGCTTTGCGGCCGTCTAAACGGAGATTCTGTTCAGATAGAAGCTCGTATCCGGCCATTTCAACCTTTTTCAGAATAAGGTGGTAGAATGAAAAGATAGATGGAAGGAAGGAAGTGTTTTTTTAGGTTTTCATGCTTTGGTCTCCCACGTTTCGTGTTTGTTTTGATCTCGGTTTATTTAGTTCATGTGCAGAGGATTTTCAGGGTGTCTTGAACATGAAAAGGGTAAAATAAAAATGTGCTAATTCAAATCAATGCTAGAGGTTCTGTTTGAAATCGATCAATTTATTCCTAAATATGCGAGACTTATTCAGTTTTAGCGTCTAAAAGCAAAGCCGAAAAATTTGAATACAACCTCAACAATTCAATGGTATCTGAGAAAGCTGAAATTTTCCATTAAGGTGCAACTCTCTAGTACAAATAGGACGAGAGATTTTCCAAAAGCGTTTTTTTCTTTCAAAAAATATCTCACTTTGATTGAATGATACCTTTATTCCTACTTGTCAACTAAAGAAGGACGTGGTCCCATGAGCTTCTTCATTATCAACCTTTGTCGGTCCCTCCGAAGTTACTTACCTCGGTCTCGCTCCCGCCCTCTAGCGGTCGAATGCTCAATTGCCCGGGCTAATGGCAGCCGGCCGCTCAGCCCCAAACAGCCTCGTTCAACCCGCATTCTAGGTGACCCTCTCTCTTCCTGTCCGCTGGCTCGAGCTAGATCCCGAATACAAGTCCTTTTCAACCCATATATCATGCTTCAATAAACACAACTCGCTTTTTTTACCACTGTTTTGTCCCTAAAAGTCTTCTTTTCTCATGTTTTTCATTACCAGTCCAAAAATAATCACTCCAAATATCGTCACCCTGTCCATTCTTTGATCCGACCAGCCCAAATCAGCCCCAGGCCTTGCTCAACTTCTGAGCTGAGTGCATGCGTGCTATCTTTCTGACTGAGCAGACCTCTCTCTCTCTCTCCCAATTTCTAAAATCCATCCAATCCCGTGAAGATCAGTCTTCGTCAGGCCAGAGGAAACCGTGAAACCCGTTCGAGCTACCCGTGAGTGACGCACACTATTCCCGGAATCTCCGCCTCCAATCTGATCATCACTAGAGAGAGAACGAACGCCAGCCCCTAGTGATTTACGTGGATCGATCAGTCGATCGCGGACAAAGTTAGATTGGTTGGTTGGTTCGTTCACTCGTCGGGTGTGCTTCTACGTTGGCCATGTCGGGCGGAGGCGTGTCCGATGGAAATCCGGCCGGATCGGATGACTCGCTCTATCCGATTGCCGTTCTCATTGACGAACTCCGCAACGAGGATGTTCAGGTGAGATTAACGGCAAAAAAAGAGACCCCATTAACGAGAATGACGAGCGTAAGGTCGAGAAAATTGGGGATATCCGATTAGTTTGGGGTCAGATTTGTGAGAAGAAAGGCCGGGGTTTGGATAACTTTTCTGAAGAGTTTTTCAGATGTGTTCTAAAGGAACCTCGAAACGTTAGTGACCGTGAAAAATATGTTAAGGTTAGGATTCATTTGAACTGATTAGCGGAATGCGCGTAAACCGAGAGAAGAAGGCCGATGGATTTCAGGTAATTCGTATCATCTTCGCCTAAGACATGGTATGCGTTTTACCCTGGGGGTTTCGAAGTCGTCATTTGGGACCTAAAACTCAATGTCCGCTAGTATTTGCTCAAGCTTCCGAATAAAGAAGCTCCCGGGGGGAAAAGCGTCAACTTAACACGAGCGACAGTAGCTTACACGTCCCAAAGTGTATGATGTACTTATAAAGCTCATCAAAGCACTAAAAACACCACGCCAAATAAGATGACCTTGACATCAAACGAATGACTTCCTGTCCAAGAAGAATTATGAGCAAAATGAACTCAATTAAAGCTGGTGATTCGGAAATGTAGCATAGGAGCGGATGTTATTTGGATGCGTCGATTGAACGAAATGCGATAAACGATCGCATGGGCTCATTCTCGGTGTGGCAATTTTTTTTGGAATGTTCATCCGTGTAAAGAACGATTGCCGTTTTATAGAATCTAATGTCATTTTCGATTGTCTTTAATTTCAGTTACGTTTGAATTCGATCAAAAAATTGAGCACTATCGCTTTGGCGTTGGGTGTGGAACGGACGCGTTCCGAGTTGATTCCGTTCTTGACGGACACGATCTACGACGAGGATGAGGTCCTTTTGGCCCTGGCCGAGCAGCTGGGCACCTTCACGCCCCTAGTGGGCGGAGCGGAGCATGTCCATTGTCTGCTCCCGCCTCTCGAATCTTTAGCTACGGTGGAAGAAACGATTGTGCGCGATAAGGCCGTGGAAAGCTTGCGCATCATTGCCGAAGAGCACTCACCCGCGGATCTCGAGGCCCATTTTGTGCCCTTGGTCAAGCGTCTCGCTACGGGCGATTGGTTCACGTCCCGCACTTCAGGCTGCGGACTTTTTGCCGTGGCCTATGCCCGCGTCTCTTCGAACGTGAAAGGTACGTACATGGAAAACCGAGACCGTTACAGTTTAATGGGAGGGAGGTTTGAAATTTCTTCTTCTCTTCGTTTAGCCGATTTGCGGAGTCTATTTAGGAACCTTTGCCAAGATGACACACCCATGGTGAGGCGCGCTGCCTCGGGCAAATTGGGAGAATTTGCTAAGGTGGTCGAGGTCGAGTTCTTGAAGTCCGATCTTATTCCGATGTTCATTAATCTGGCCATGGACGAGCAGGCAAGTGTTTTACTGATCGAGTATCATCCTAGTAGTAATTACTATTCCAAGTGATAGTAATAATCCATGTGCTCATAATTAAATGAAAATGAGAGCTCCTTCTGCCAATAGTTTTTATCATCAATTTTTTGACGTATTTTTCAAACACCACCGAGCAAATTAACAAGATTCTGGCCTGTACTAAAAGTGCGTGCAGTCATTTGAATCGAAGGCTTGGCTTTCTCAAAAAAACAGTAAAAGGTTAAAGAAAATCATCAATATTAAGACTAGATCAACATTTCTTAAGGATAAGTTATCACAACCTAATCATGGATATTTAGAAACCTAAACAGGTTACACTTTAACCTTCCAAAGCAATTTGAACATGACAATTGTAAACCTCTTTCAGGACTCTGTTCGACTTTTGGTGGTTGAATCTTGCGTATCCATCTCGTCCCTGCTTCAAGCTGAAGATGTGGAACAACTAGTGATGCCCACTTTGCGGAACTGCGCCGAAGACAAGTCTTGGCGAGTCCGATACACGGTGGCGGAGAAATTCACGGCACTTCAGAAAGCAGTGGGACCGGAGATTACCAAGACCGACTTGGTCCAAGCTTTTCAGGTACCTAACCTTTCCATTCATAGTTTCCCTTAGAGGAAAACTCGAGGAACATTTTCGAACGTATGATGATTGATTGATTGATTTCCATTCAGAGCTTGTTGAAGGATTGTGAGGCTGAGGTTCGAGCAGCTGCCGCCCACAAGGTCCGAGATTTCTGCCAGGCCTTGGACCCCAGTGTTCAAGAGTCTGTGATTATGAACAACGTGCTTCCGTGCGTAAAGGAATTGGTCGTGGACGCTAACCAGCATGTCAAGTCCGCCCTCGCTTCTGTCATCATGGGACTCTCGCCCATTCTTGGCAAGAACAAGTGAGTTGATCGTGGAAATGATTTGTGTACAGGCCCTCTTCGATTTTGAAAATTAGAGGTTTCATTGGCATATAAAATAGACGTCAAAGAACTTGATCAATTGATATATTGCTTGAATGCTTGAACAAAAATGGCACAAGGCATTTGAACTTTAGTTCATTAATGTTGATTTTCAATTCGATAGAGTAATTAAGGTCTCAAGAGGATTTTCAATTTTCCAAGTGGTTCCTTTATCTCTCTTTCCACTTAATAAATCGGGAACACAAGCGCATCTATTGTTTTGGAAATTTTAAGGGATTATGAATTCCTCGAATGAAGTTGCGCTCCGTGTTTTTTTTTGAGCAATCCTTGTTATGTCTCAACATGCCTGATCAAAACCCATCTCTTTTATTTTAGTACCATCGAGCACCTGTTGCCCTTGTTTTTGAATCAGCTCAAAGATGAGTGCCCCGAGGTCCGCTTAAATATCATTTCCAATCTGGATTGCGTAAACGAGGTGATCGGCATTCAACAGCTCTCGCAGTCGTTGTTGCCAGCCATCGTTGAATTAGCAGAGGACTCGAAATGGCGAGTCCGCTTGGCTATCATCGAGTACATGCCCCTTTTGGCCGGACAACTGGGTGTGGAGTTCTTCGACGAGAAATTGAATGCCCTCTGCATGACCTGGCTCATTGATCACGTGTTTGCCATCCGCGAAGCCGCTACCAATAACTTGAAGAAATTGGTGGAACAATTTGGAACTGACTGGGCCCAACAAACCATCATTCCCAAGGTGGTGGCCATGGCTCGAGATCAGAACTACTTGCATCGCATGACTTGTCTCTTCTGTATCAATGTAAGTACATCGATCGGGAGGACCTTTTGTGCAATTCAGTGCAATCGCTAGGTACGAGCGAGGAGAGGAAGTAATTTCGTCTCTCGCTTCACTGAAGGGAAAGCTGAACTCTTTTGTCAACACGTCCTTATTCGAAGAAAAAGAAGAAATCGCGACCTTCTTCTCGTTCTTTTCCATGTAGATTGAATTTAAGACGGTTGAAAGCAATTTCAACTGAAAGTTTCTGCTGAGCATGGTGAGGTTTTCAAGGTACCAAATTAGTCGGTTGTCAACCACACACCCTAATTCAAATTCACTCGGACTTTATTCCCGGTGAGACCAAGTCTATTCAAATCTTTGCGAAGAATGCAAACTCGTAGAAGGTCACAATTTCAAAGAGCTATTGAGCTGAGAGTACACAGGGTAGTCCGTGTTAAACATACCCTAAACTTTAGCAGATAGTTGTGACAAATTTAGAAGTCAAAGAGACTCTTTGGTTAAGAAATACGAAAGGTAGAGGCGTTTGCCAGCCACTTGTTTTTTATCGTCTGAGATATGAAGTCACTATTTGGCCTTGTAATGTGTTGTCAAAGAGGGGATGATTTTCCAGAAAAGAGTGTGTTTACAAAATTTTAGTTTCAGACAGAAGAAGCCAATCAATTTCGCCAAGAGTTGCATTGAGTATACCTTATGATGTTTCTTTGTGTTCCGAGTAGTTCTTTTTAGGCACCTTAAATGCGCATGACCCTGTGCTTAAGGGCTTTCGTCTCGTTTTAAATTTTCTCGTTCATAAACTAACATGCGACTTGGCTATTTTTGGCTTAGGTATTGGCCGAGGCTTGTGGCGCAGACGTGATTGAAAGGCAGATGCTTCCCACCGTACTCAACATGGCCAATGACAGCGTGGCCAATGTGCGGTTCAATGTGGCCAAAACCCTGAGTGTGGTGGCTCCCAAATTGAACGCCTCGTGTTTCTCGTCGCAAATCAAGCCTGCTTTGAACAAATTAACCGAGGACACCGACTTTGATGTGAGATATTACGCTTCGGAAGCGTCCATGGGTAAGAATTGATCGCCTTGGATTTTCCATCGATCTAAGGATCTTGAACTAATTCGAAACCATCGATTTGCAGTATGTGCTTAGTAGAGGACGTTGAATGAAATGGGGTTCCGTGTAGACGAATCGCATCCACATAACCGGATGAAATCAGCAATGCTATCAGCATCATCATCATGAACAACACCATCACCACCCTTACGACAGCAACAAGTGCTTTTGGTTTAACTTGTAGCAGCATACTAGACTTGATAACATTTGTGTCTGTTCTACTTCACTCACTCTGGTAAACAACATTTATAAAAAATACTATCTTTAACATGCGAACCGCCATCGTCGTCATTACTTCCTTCGGTATCATAAAATTAGTTTATGTCCCTACTTTAGTGTATAATGATCCCCCTCCTTCGTCCCTCTTTCGATGAGCTATATTGTCAATTAATCATTAACACTAATATTATCCCGTAAAATTGTTCATTTGGAGGGGCACGATGGCAAAAATCATCATCCCTATTCTTTTGTATTGGCGCGTCCTGTAAATTGGAACAAAAAGATTCAATTCATCTCCTCGCCCCTTTCACATTGAAGCTTTGTGATGGCGTTCGATGATCACTCTACCCCCTCTAGAAAACACTCTATTGAATGGACTGGGGACTTCGTATTTACGTTTGTGTTTAATAAACATTGCCATTCTATTTGACAAAAAATACATCCCGATACATCCCAAAATGTTGAGTTGGACAGCTCTATTCCATGTTAAACTATTTCCTAAGAAAGGATCAAAGGCAGCCACAACATCAGATAAGAAAGAAACCTATATCGATTTCAATTTGAAGCTGCCTTTGGTGAAAGGGTGAGACTTGTTCCAGAGGTTATCAAAACATGCCGATCTCTTTCATGGTCCCTTTTGGTCTTGAAAATGGTTCAAGTGAGCGTGAGGCTCAATTTAAAACGCTCACGTTTCAAGGTGGAACGAAAAAAACTTGTTTGCGAGGCATGGGTGATGACTTGGTTCCCATTTGCTGGAATGCCGCATACCTGAAACAAAACTTTTGTGTGAAGGTCAAGAGGCCCTCGAAATCTTGTTATTCTTTTATAGCAAGTTGGCACTCAGTGGTGCTGAGAAGAATGATGGAGTACATCGTTGATCAAGACCATGTGCCTTTTGCTAGTGACTAGCTTTTGTTATGAACTTCTCTCTCTCTTTCTCAAAAGCCATCTATTCTTATTGACTCCCATATTTTTTAAGAAAAAAGAATATTATTAAGATTCTATTGATTCAAAAGGTCCTTAACTTCAAGAGGTAATGTTACATGCACTTTTCAACTTCAATGTCTTGCCAAATTTGGCTTTTCAAAAAGGCTGCCCCTTAAAAAATGAACCATTTGTGCGATAGATGGCAGAACTATGAAAACAGTTTCAAAGTTAATGACGGGTCCTTGAAAGCGTTAATTCAAAGTTTGCCAATGGATTGCTTAAAAGCGGATTCTTTCCTCGATTTTTTTGTGAAAAAAGGTTATTGGTTGTGATAATATCGTTTTGCAAACTAAAAATAACTGATGGACATTTTTCAATGTTTTTATAAATTTGTCTGATCGAAAATTCATTCTATTCCCTTGTAATCTGAATTGATCACTTACAAATTGCACAACTACAATAACAAAAGACTCGCCGCGATACCCAAAATGATTTGGGTTCTAATTATACCATAACACGAACGAGCATGAGAATAGGCATGAGTGAGCTTCTCGTGCTTGAACTCGTTCTCATCGTTGTTGTCGTTCTTCTTTGTTAGTTGTGAATTGGTGGGAGGTATTTTCTTCTTCTTTCGTTTTCGCTTTTTTTCTTGGGTTCTCTCGGAAATACCTTTTTCCTCGGGGAATGTAAGCTGTTTCGTGACCACGGTGGTGGAAAGTATTTCATTGTCTCGAGGAAAAATGAGGGCTCTTTGGCTAAGGTTCAACCCGTCTTGCTCTCTTTTCTCGCTGTTGTTATAGTGGTGGTAAACGAGCTCAGGGAATAATTGTGTGGAGTTCCTAGTTCCATTACTACTATCCACATCATTGTCAATGACAATTTCCAAGAATGGTTCCTTGGTCGAACCATCCGTCGAAGATGATCCCATATCTCGTAATTCAGATGTGGGAGAAACTGGAGAACGCTCGAGCGATGTTTCGGGTTCAATTGTATCCCATTGTCCATTTCCAAGACCCAGTTCAGTCTTTATTTCCGACTTTTGATCATGCTCTGCATCTGCTCCGCCGTCTTGTTCCAATTTCGGCTCAAAAGTTGTCGCGTCATCAGTCGAGTTATTTTCATGTTCTTTTTCTAATTCGGTTTTAGGTGTTGGATGCTCTGATTCGGCTTCTGGTTCTGCTTCAGAGAACAATTGTTGGTCTCTAATTAGATCGCCTTCAGTGTCGGGTTCCACTTCAGGAATAGCTTCTAAATCTTGTGATTCGTCTTCTTCATCCACTTGAGGCTCTGGTTTCGTCGAGTTCGTTTCCCATTGACCTTCATAAAGGTCTGTTTGTGCTGAAAGGCCTTCATGTGATATTGAGTTAGTTTCATTTGCCACCTTCAAGGCTTCTGTTTCGACTAGTGAAACATTTCTGACGTCCATTGTCGATTCAGGCTCTGCTGTCGAGCCATTTTCATTGTCAAATTTGACCTTAAATATAGGTTCCAAATGGTTCTCTGGTTCAGCTTCGGAATTGGGGACTTTGAGGACAGAGTTATTTTGTGATTGTGGTGGCCCAATTTCTGAGCTTAAGTTTGAAGCCATTTCCAAATTGTTATCGCTGTTGGATTCAACTTTGGCAGGAGGTTCTTGCGTAATAAGGCCATCTTGAGTGGAAATTGGATGATTCCATGTGGACTCGCCAGATGTGACATTTTTCTCTTCTGCAGAAGCATCTGTTCCCTTGAGATCATTGGGTGCAACCGTCTTCACTTTGTCATTAGCAATTACTTTGTGAGCCATAATATTAGGGTCCACAATCGTTCCATTGGTTTTGAGTTCCAGCAAAGATTTGAAGGTATGTAATGTTGCGATCCAAGATTTATTTTCTTCTTCGTCGAGCTCGTCGAGTTGGAAGATCCCTGCCAAAAGGTCAACCTTTTCATCTTTTTCTTCATCTTGCTCCTCATTTGGAGTAATTTCATCGTTAATTGCAATGTCTGCACAAGCTCGAGCTTCCAATTGAGGACCACAAGCTGGGTCTTTTTGATCTTCATTGGAGCAAGGCCAAACATGACTCCCCATGACATATTTCCAACGGATGACACAATGATCACAAGTGAAATTGTCTGGCAATTGATATGTCAATTTGAATACTTCTTTTGGTTTCTCGGCTTGAGGCACGAAGAACTTGCTTTCCAAAGACCCCGTTTGATTGAGCAGGATCACGTCAAGGCAATCAGTGTCCGGACAAAGTTCAAGCTCGAAATGGCCTCGACGATTGTTGATTAACTCCACTTGGACATCAATACTTTGACCAGATATGTAGTGGCGTGTGATTATACCACGGCCAAATTGACCGCCATCCTCATGAGGACGAGGGGTTGGCAAGTCAAAAGGATCGCCACAGACTCCACATCGACCCTTGTTATTTCTAAAATCAAACAATTACATTCGTTGAATGATTAATACGTACAAGATAATTGTCTCCTTTTTCTCTTGGTGTGATGGAAGGGTACATGAGCAATAAATATCATACATTGAGTATCTGGGCTTGAGTTTCGTTATAAACAGAGTGAGGGAAGGATTTCGAATCGCTTCAATTTATCAAATTACGTGTTTCCTGCTACGTCAGGTTTGCTTTTTCTCTTGAGAATAACAATTCCTGCTTTTCTGTTTGATGCATGGATAGACCAATGCATCAAGTTTTGTGAGTCCCTCGAGAACTAATTAGGAATGTCATATCCTTGAATGATTTCTCTATTTGAGACGGTTTCAGAAGGATAAACTCGAAGACAAAAACCCATGCCAAATAACAGAGAGCTTCGTGCTATTTCAAATTTACTTAAGCATTCAATATCTGTAGATGACTTCGCTTTACGAGGGGACAAAGCTTGCTTCTAAAATTTCTATTAAAAATTGCAAAAAGCGCTCTCAATGTTTAATGTCTACGGATTGTAAGCGGGAAAATCATACAGATGTGGAAACCCGGTCTGGTTTAAAACTATGAGAAATGGCAATAAACTAATCAACTAAGCTGTACGTTATTCAAAATTTCATGCTTGCTTGGCTCCCAAACGGTCAGCTTTTAAGGCTTAAGGCAACCAATTCCAAATGAATTTACTTCGAGACTTTGATCATTCTTAAATGTGGTTTCCAGAAAACTTTTAGCAAACTTGGAAATTTTCCATCTCAAGAGGACAATTTTAAGACCGAGTTCTAAGCCACAATGACAGAAAGAAAACGAATAGGCCCAAAGGGCTGGGCCTAAAGACGAGAGTTGCAAGCTTAAACAAGTTTCTCACTAATATACCGGGTGCGCCAAAAAAAAACTGATCAAGCTTTGCCCAATTACATATGATCCAAATTACTTATCCTGAAAAAAGCATTTCTCTGTACATACAATGTTTAGGGTTTCGGCAACGACAATTTCCTAATGGAGGAGCGAATTTGGAAGCAGAGCTCACCTTTTTGTCCTCTTGGACTTTGCTTATGATCATCAGCAGAGTTAACGGAAAAAACGTGTCTTTTTTTTTTTTTAACATTGTTTATTGTTTATTGAAAAACCCACTCACGCATCAAGCTGATGAAAAGAGTTTAGGGTAAAAGAATTGTGTACACTGAGTAAACGTCAAAACTAAAATAAATTGAGTACATGAATGCAAGCCAAGAAAAAAATAGCAAAGGCGAGATCCACAAGTAAGGGTGCACGGTAAGTGGGTGCTAATACAACATTAGTTGCCTTTTAAAGGATAATAAATTAGTCGCGTGACGCGCGCTTCTCGTGAGGCTGTTCCACATCTTGGCAACTCGAACAAAATAAAAACACAATCTGCACTGAGACCTGACAAAGGGAACATTCAAAAGTAATTGGTCCGTTGACCTCGTCGACCCAATGCTGGTTCTTAATGACAGAGGACACCCCACTTCCTTACCCTTCAAACCGATCACCCCATTCCCACCAACATTCTTGATTAGTTTGAAAGCATACACCAAGTCTAAATTTCGCCTTCTTGCCTCCAAAGAAGCCAACCCACAACGCTCGAGCCGAGCACCATACTCCATGCCCAGAGGCACATACTTTTTTCTGATGCATCATCTTGAGCTTGACTGTTCTGTTTCTTTTGAATCACCCTGTAAAACAGAACCCAGGAGCTTCTAAACTACCACCCAAACTGCAACTTCAACGGGTATTACAAAAGTACCCCTTTGAATTCCAAATTTGTTTCAGAAGGAGAAATGCTTACTTCCACATCCTGGTGAATCCTCCGCAATCACTTTTGGCGTCGTCTTTATCTTGAGGCGCAAAGAAACCGAGTCTGCGTAGATGAAAGAAAATGTTAAAAAAGGATGAGGTTTTTCTTTCCTTTAAAGTCCTAATTACTTTAGTTGATCAACTAAAGTGAGTCTTAATGGGCGTACCTCCACATCGAACCACGCGAAGGCGGTTCCATGAGCCTTCCAACCCCAACCATTTCCGTGTCGTTGTCTTGTCCCAAGCAGGAGCCAATGACCAAAAGATACCAAAGGATTGAAAAAGTCGCCATCAGATTTTCCTCGATCCTTCCGGATCACTCACCGATCAGTCACTCAGACTTCTGAAGGCAAACTAATTCGCTCAATCCCCGGTCTTTGAACAAGATGATTGTTTCCATGATGGTCTTCTTTTTCTTCGTCGTCTCCGTCGTCTTCTGCTCTTTCTTTTCTTCTCCGTCCGTTCTCAAGTGTGAGCTTTCGCATCCGCCTCTTCTCGTCCTTGGAACATGGTTTAAATAGGTGAATGGAACCAAAGAATCTCGAGGTTGACACGAGAAGGCTCCAAATTCTGTCTTCTACTCTCTGACGACCCATCGATGGGGATGAGGGAGACTGGAAGAAAAAGAAAGAACGACTCTGGATGTCGATCGACGTCCTCTTTGAACACACGTTGTCAAGGGATTCGACCGCTCTTTCTCGCTTCAATGTCGATCCACTCACTCATGTCTCGATTGCCCTCATACTGTATTATGTAGTTCGTAAGGATTTGAAAAGCTTTTTGTAGAACTTTACCTTTCGAAATTCTTGTTGGAAGCAATTTTTGTTGAAATGTATTCCCTCAAGTTTTGGCATGCGAGCAAAGGCTTTTTGAGTAGATTTATGAGTGAATAGCTTAATAAAAAAGGTAAAATATCATAAACGTTATGAAGGTGAAAGAAACCATGAAAGGTTGATTAGGTATCTGAATCGACAAAATTCCATAAGGGAGCCAATTTTGATTGGTGCCAAAAAGTTTGCCCCGTTCGCTTCAAAGGATTTTAGAAGACCTTGCCTGTCGCAGGAATTTCCAAAAGTTTTGCAACGAGATATCGAGAAAGGAAACACAAGGAGCCAAATTCTTAATCCTTTTCTAAATTCGACAAGACTTCTTAGATTACAGTAAATAAAGCTGACAAGTAAATTCTTTTGCATGCAAATCACATGTTAATTCAACCTAATTTTACACTAATTTTCCAAAAGTTGATCCTCAATAGCTGTTTAAGAGACTGTTAAAGAGATGTGTAAAAAAATTCCAAGTTCGTCAGAAAAACAATCATGTCTTTTTGTCTCTTTCCACAACAATTGCATTAAAAAATGGAAAATAGTACGTATTCAATCGCAAATTTGCGTACAGTATGACATATAATGAATCTCTGTCTGTTGGTACAAAATCACTTATTTTTGCCTTACTAATTTATAAACGAAGAAAGTTAACAAAATAAGTTATGTTTATTAGTCGTGTATAAACTACTTGTGCTTTATTAACTACTTTTACATTTTACACATTTTTGTCAGGCTAAAGGAAAGCATCAAAATGATTCCTTTAGGCTCTTTTTTTGTTCAAAGTTTTCAAATTGTCCATGAATTGAGAAGTCCCCAAAGGTATATATATATAATAATATATAAGGTATATAATATATAAAGGTATCCCCAAATACACAATTGCCCCTTTATGCCTGGTTTCTGTGGATCCAAATTTTGATGATTGTTCAATGATAGTCAAAAAAGCAAATCAGGTTTTATAGCTTGATGTGAATTCTGTTTGAGTCGTTTTGCATGAGTGTTGGGAAAATCCAAGGGGTTTTTCAGTTGTCTAGATGCAATTTAGACTTTTAGGACCGTTAGAAGACATTCGCACCAAGTAATTTTGCTAACTACATTATCATCAGGATTCTGGTCGATATCTTTTGGACCTGTCAAATTTGGAGACTAGACGAGAATATTTGTTCATTTTGCAAGGTCAGATATCATAAAAATCTTTTTTTCCTAGAGATTCCACTAGACAGGTGAACGTGACAACTTTGAACTTGGTTCGAACCTTCGAACCAGAGCATCGCTTGATCGTGAGTGAAACAATTGCGCTACAACCATCTCCCCTATTGCATTAGATGAGAGATTTTTCTAATAATTCATAGCAGGCGCAATTTTGGTCCAACATCTTCATTTTCATCTTCATCGTTTTCATGTTTCATGTTTTATGAACCAGACTACAGTATTGCTCTCTAACAGACGCAAGAGAAGTCAGTAAGGTCAAAAGTCACGTGTCAATCGAAAAGCTTAATTTTTTAGGAGCGGACTTGGAAAGCTGCATTTACAGTTAGCATCTGCTCAAAGACCTTGGAAAAAAAGAAAAGAAATAGATCTTGGAACCAAGCATTCCAATCATGCCATGTCCTGTTTTAGAGTGCATGCTTCGTAGCCATTAATCTTGGCTGGCGGGTGGTCTCAAGGACACTTGGATTCTAAAGTCTAGGTCACTGCAGCTTCAGATGTTAGCACACTTAAGTCATGAAATGCCTGATATGAGATCTGCCTTTAAAAACACATGGAACTGGAATTATATTGCGGATGCAATATTGTGGTTGGGTGGGGTGGGCGTGGTAAAGCGTCTCTAAGGGGAGGAGGGGGGGGGGCGATGGAGCAAAGCAAATAGTGGCAGTAATCCAGTAAATTAAGGAGGTGGCGGGATATGAATGAATTTATTTGGTAACCATTCTCATTTTTGGGGTTCCTTTGAGGTTGAATAAGTCTGTGGAAACAAACTCGAAGAGATGGTGGTAAAAATTTGAAGAAGCGAAAGCACTCATCCGGTTAAACGGACGTAAATGTCACCTATTATTGCTTTTGATTTCAGCCAATGTAAAAAGGGGCGAGGACGATCGTATATCGAAAGTCATAATTTTTCATGATTTGAGGAAATTTCAGAAGTATTTGACCAGTTTAAGTTTTTCCCTAAAATGCTCGAGAAATTAGAATGGAGTCCAAAAGGTAAACTAATAACTAGGCATGCAGGACAATCACATGTAACACGATATTTTGGATGATTTTTGTGCTTTCACAGTCGGGAGTGCATGCAAGGATGAATTAGAGGTGATTTATTTCATTTCAGATATGAAGAAACTCCCTAAAGATCAAAACTACACATTATTTCAAACACGTCTTATGCCATGAACCTGTACAATTAGCAAACTAGACTTAATAGCTGTTATTCTTGTGACTTACCCACTTTGCTGCACAACACCAATTCTTGTGTTTGTGTCTTTTTGATTACAAGATGTTTTTTAAGCCTACCGAATTCTTGTGTTCAAAATGTAATTTTTAAGGGGTAATTACGCTTTGACAAATGTCAAATTATCATACGGTGTTGTTCACCGAAAGGTTAGGAAACTCTTTCCACAAGTGGCCAAATTTTATGCATGGGCTTCGAATCGAGGTTCTGTTGTAGCCCATTTTCTAGTTGGGCGCGTCCAGACCCATTAGTTTGCACGAGGACACAATCTTTTGTCCAATCAAGGCTGAAACAAGTAGTGGGCATTATTCAGAAGATGTCAGTAAAAGAACCTAAAGCCTGAATGAAAGATTGAGCAACTTCAGAAGAACCATGTTAAAGTCATTTAAAGCCCCATTTTGAAATGCAATGTTGTTGAAGGTCATAGGTCCTTCGAAAAAAACTCTGAACATATGTCCTTGACTTAAAAGAAATAAGTTATTCCGATTGTTTATGTCGTACGTCAACTACTTGTAAGTTACAATTCGAGCGACAAATGGAAGTTCTAAAGCCATCCAAGTCACTTTGTCTTGTGTTCTTCAATTTTTCACATCTTTGTAAATCACTAAATCGACGGCTTGGTATCATCTCAGTTGGTTATACTTGTAACAAGAAATTTCCCAGCTTTTGAGCAGAAAAATATTTGTGCTTGCTGTCTCTTTTCTTCCTCCTAATCTGTAATTTTCAGGGAACATTGGAAGCAGGGTTTGAACCTATGCCTTTTGAAAAGCCCATTGTAAATAGTACTTTCTGACTTAATATATGAGCCTAATTATACGTTCAGCTTTCTCTACCCCTATCTAGCTTTCGGAGAGGTTTTGGCACAAAATTAGTGACAAATGCGTAAGGATTTATTAAAAACCAAAATCCCATGTGAGGAGTCTTTTCCTCTCCAAACAAAAATTACATTTCTTAACTAGAGCTTTAAAGAGCAATAACACAATTCCTTCCGAAATTTGCACATTTATAATCTGGTATGTATTCATCGTCTTCACTATTGTAGCATCTAATCTGAGGCTCTACTGCCTCTTTCATCGCCATGTGTACTCACGAAAGCAAAATAAACTTTACAAACCTCGTAAATGCTAGTGATGTGTAGAATCTAGAATTGCCGAGCTTTCACAAGTTTCGAGTCTTGGACGCAATTTGGGCAAATGACACTTCTTGTCTTTCTGTTCATCCATTTCCACTCGTCGAGTCATTAAATTTTTCTTCTAAATTAAAGTTTGACCGCACTTGAAGCACTAGAGGTGTGAGACATGAAAGTAATGTCCAGTCCCCAGTTTCCGTTTGGAAGGTGTTATTACTCGGTCAAGAGTGAGCTATTTTCCTTTTGAAAATTTGCCTGTTATCTCATAGAGAACCGCATAAGTCATAGATTTTAAATTGGCATCGTGAAGCTCAAGCTATACCCGAACTTCCATAACTTTGTTTCGAAGCTCGAAGATTCGTACACCTGAACCCAAGCTTGAACCCATCACTAACAATTCATGCGACATCAAGATCGCAACCGCAAAAAACATTGGATATTTGTTCGTGTTCAAGAGTGCCTGAATTCAAATACATTGATGTGAAACCCTCCACCATCAGCCTTCGTTCATTTCATCCGACAGAATGACTTCGAGCTCGGATTCCGAGTCGTTCCGACGTCAATTAGCCATCTCCGAATTACCTCACGGAATCACTCAAGAGGCTCTAAGAATGAGCTTTCAAATATTTGGCCCCATCTCCCAGGTCCATCTATCCAAGCATCCCGGGATCGGTTTTGTCACCTTCGAAGATGAAATTGCAGCCTTGGAAGCCATGAAACGCGTCCCAGAGGTGCAAGGAAAACCTGTCAAGGTGATTATTTGACTACTGGAGTATCCTCGGTTAAAGGTGTAATGGTTATTTCTCTTGCTTTCAGATCAATTTCGCTCTGAGTACGCCTTCCTTGATGAAATGGTTTCCCGTGACCGGTCATAAGCGACAGGTTCATTTTCCTCGAGCTTTGTTGAGAACGGGCAGACACCATTGTCCGGCCATGAATCCGAACAATTCCTTCAAACAGTTTCTGAAGAATCCGCAAGCCCACACTTTATCGAAAACGAGTAAATCTCACAACGCTCATGCTAGTCATTCGAGTAAACGTGATTCGAGATTAGTCACTCATGTGTCCACGATTTTGCACACCCCGAATGAATCAATTCCTGTGATATCGGAACCGTTGGATGGCCGACAAGAGAGTCAATTCCCGTTGGAAAGGTTTCCTCATATCTTTAGTAATGTGCTCCGACGTTTGGACTCGGTCTCGTTGATGCGGAGCCGATTGGTGTGTCACAAGTGGAATAAGTTTATTCGCGAATATGTCATTGAATCTCGAGGTACTCAGGCGAGTTTTTTAGAGCGATGGCAACGCCAAGATTGTCAAATTACGCCCGTGTTCCCTCGGGATTTTTCCGATCAAGCTTTGGTGGTTCAACAGATTCTGGGCTATCGCAATGTGACCTGTTTGAAATGTGATGAACTAGAGCTCATCATTGGGCTCGACAATGGCAATGTAGAAATCTACGACCGTTGTACTCTCAAAGTGAAGACCATCCTGGTGGGGAAAGCATCGCTACCACCCACTCAAGTGGAGATGAATGCCAATATCCTTTCAGTGGTGTACGTGTCCGGTCTAGGGATGGTGAAGAATGTCGCATCTTGCCAGATTTTTGACCGGAAGACCAAGACCTTCCTCTCTTCCATTGTACAAAATAATGGGTCCGAGTTTATATTCCTGGGGATCGATAACAGATTGTACTCGGGAACCTCACAAGGGATAGGTATCACTGATCTCATGGATTACATCGAGCACGGAGCCAAAAGAGATTGCACTGAACGATTAATTAGCTTTGAAGAAGGTATTCGCCTCGATGCCATGGACATTGATCATGGATATGGCCTGATCCTCACTGTAGAATCCAATGAACACGCTGTCAAACTCGAAGATCGGGTTAGAATCAGATTGCGAAATTTAAGTGACACTTCAGAGATTAATGCCAACGACTGTCTTAGCATCCCAGCATTGATTGACCTGGAAATTGACGAGGAACGATTGCTCAAAGCCATTTGCCTTACCACGGAGTTGCGATATCCTCTGACTATATGTGTCTTTTCGAATACCAATGGCCACTTTGACCACTTCCAATCTAAAGGAGCGCCATTTGTCTTGATCCGTGTCTTTGACCTCTTGAAACAGCGGTGTTTGCGGACAATAGTTTTGGATCATATGTGGATCAAAGAACACGCGCTTTTACCTTATGACGAGGATTCCGGAGTGGTGTGTGTTAAATTCAACCAAGACCATTTGGTGGTAGGTTTCCAAACTGCGGCAAGTCCCCAAGATGGTGCCTTGTTTGCCTGGAACATGGACCAGGTTCTTGATGAAGATGTTCCTTCCAAACAACTTAAGCTCGTTTCGTTCAAACCACCTCAGTATCATCGCTCCAGTTTGGAGGGTCATGCAGGTGGTGTTCGTTGGATTCATCTGGACAAGTTCCAATTGATTGCTGTGAATGCATGTGCTCATCAAATAACAACTAGTTGTGTTGAACGGGGAGACAAATCGGTAAAACATAATGTCCTTGTCCATGACTTTTGGGCTTCCAAACCATTTATTACGTGAACTGAGACCCTGAGTGCAGGCATGTTCTCATGCAAATATATGCTCAATGAAGTGAAAACTAGAGACTTTTTTACATTCACAAGAGACTTGAGAAGTAGCAGGTTTCGTGTTTGCGAAACCTTATAGTTCCTAGTGATTGCACTTGGCTCTCTCTTCCGGAATGACAACTTTTCATTGTTTTCCGTGTAGGTAACTTCGAAGCCCCCCACCTCACCCACCCGATTTCGATATCCCTCTGTTAAGCTTATTACCGAGGCCTGGCTAATAGGGCTGGTTGCAACACCAGGTCTAAGAATCGCAGCCTTTTGCTGGCCTTCAAGACCATCACACGGCTCGCCTATTCGTACAAGTTCCTAAACTAATCCTTCTTCCCCACATAGCTAGAATAGCATAGCACGTTGGGCGCCGGTTGGTTTTAAGCAAGGGGGGCGACAAACTCAGGTTTACCATTACATTTCGCCAGAGGGTGCATTGTTCTGAAATTGTCGCGTGAGTGAGTGCGAGACAGGCAACCAAGCACCAAAAAATCAGCTGAACGGCTGTTAAGAATTCTGCCGAAATACAAGCAGACAGCCGGCTGGCTGCCCAAGCAAGCCTTAAATCAATGTGCTCCCCTTGGTTTTAAGACAGATGTTGTTAGCAATGCAAGCCACTAGATTCACACAACTTCTTTGTTAGTCCTCTACTTATACACTAAACATCAAATTCCTGTACGACTCATTTTCTTACATTTTTTCTATCATATTTTGCTAATGATCAAATAATTTTGAACCCTGAAATATTCCAGGCCTGCTAAATCGATCTTACTTCTAACCTATATTTCAGTATTTTTGGGGCGGAAAAAAACAAGCCCTTTTGAGCACTTTATTATGAACCATAAATTTCCAAATGACTTTTTCATTGCTAAAGCATTGAAATGGCAATCTTTTTATTTTCTGACCCTGACCTAACTTTTGAACTTTGATCGATACAAATTGGCAGCCCTCAATTGGACAAATAATCTGGAGTCTAACATTTGAAAATGGTTTTTAACACTCGAGGATAAAAAATGCCGATTTTAGCATAGAGAGCATGTCATACACGTGTCAACGTAATACTACAAAAGGTCTTGTACCAAATGACGGGAAAAGTAGGAACAAAAAGTGTTTTATCGCGCAATAGACGATTAATGAGTTTATTGTCCATAAAAGAAATTTTTAGCAAATTGAAACTGAAAATAGTCGGGATTGGCTTGAATTGGGTTGATTGTTGACTCTTGGTGAATATAGGTATTGACGAACTTGTTGAACACACATTGTTACTTGGATAGTCAGCAATGGCTTTCGAACTGTAGAAAGCAAGGGCTCGATCATCGGCCAACTTCCTCATTTAAATATAAGATAGTCCACCACTTAAATCAATGGAACATGGACGAAAGGAAGGGTATAAGCTGTTTGAACCCATTTCTTGGCATCCCACGGCTTCCTTTGCATCATCAGGTCAACAAAACCGTGATGTCACATCACTTAAGAGCGTGGTCTGAAGTTTCTCTTTTTAAGTCCTTATAAACTTCGTTTTGTGGCCCACCAACAAACTGCCGATTGACTCTAAATTGATCTCAACAGTTGGAATGAGTTAAATCAGTAGTAAGCTTTATTTTCAAGACCATGGACAAGTTTTATTGCTCGAGTTTTGATTGTTTCTTGATGGCATTGAAGCACTCGTAGAACTGCTTTCTGATGAGAAAATAAGCCCTTTTTAACTCCACGGAATCACAAGAGCCACCCACAAAGGCAAAAAGCCATATTTGGGTATATTTTTCCAACATTTTGATGGAAAAATACTGAGTAAAGCAGATGTCCTCATTTTGTTTTCTAGACTAGTGATGTGACTTGGGCAAGTAATGAGTCATCACAAACACCCAAGAACAAGTTGTTGACAAGCGTTACTTGGGCAATACACCAACACACTTCCCAAGCTCAAGGAACATCGGAAGATGCAGTTGCCGGCAGTTGCTCTTTGAAGAGTTAAGATACTTGCAGTGTGACTTAGAAGAAAAAATGTCAAGTTGCATTTTCGATGATCTTTTGACCTTAATAATTTAGCAATAAATAGTGGAAGTGATACAAAAAAAATATTTCAATTTGGATAGCATTTGCAAAACCATGGTTTTTTTGTTTCGGTTCTAGGCCACACATGAATGCACTTTTGAGGCTAATCAAGACCGAGATTTAGAAGTCACACTTCCAGAACAATCTCGTTTACTCAGAGTTGCCGGCATGAAAAAGTAAAATGCCAAATCTTTTTTTAGTATTCTCGAAATATTTTGTATTTCCCCATGTGAGAGAATTGAAGTGTGTAATTTTCTTAAAAATACATCCTTTCAAAGGTATGGGCCCTATTTAACTGAATCAGCCTGGTTTAGTGAAATTCGGATGGCAAGTTTATTCTTCGTTCATAGCAAATTTGGCAAACCTGTTAGCTGGGAAAAGTACTTGTACAAGCACCCAAGCTATGCCAAGCTTCAGCAAGCCCAAGCATTGTGCCAATACAGCTTGCCCAATCTCTTGTTTGCCCCCCATCACTATTCTAGACCATCATGGTTGACTAAAAATTCAGTCTGACTACAACGTAACAGATTCAAAACATTTCTGTAGTCCAATACAGAAAGCCGGAGGTAACCAACAGTGTCCATGATTAAGCAAAACAAAAAGTGAACATTTACGTAAAACTATGTCTTTATTTCCTAAACTTTTCAGGTTACCAAAAGATCGTTTCATAATTTAGAAATCTTTCGGAAAATTTGAATGTCGCATAACTAGTCTGGATTTGGCCACCCTAAGACAATTTCTATGTCTTGTTGATTTCGAGAAAGCCTGAAGACATGAGATAAAAAATTTAAAAAAGATGTCAATTCTGAGTGGTACAGGAATTTGAAAAAAATCCTCCGAACCCTCTGTGATCCAGGTGAATGATTTATCGTAATGACAGTCATTGCTAACAGCCTTCCGCTTCAAATCTCTTCAATGCCGATGTGCATAGAAGAGTGGTATGTTGCAGAATATCCTTGGTAAGTGATATTCTTCGCATGAATGGAAAAAGTTATGTTTCTTTAACGCAGTAAAGAAACTGATATTTTTTGCCTTTCTAAACTAAGGTACTAAGTGGTTAATCGCGAACCGAATTTTTTTACAAGCACCTGAAATGGCAAAGCTAAAACATATCAAAAATGTATCTTTAGCTACTTTTCCCAGAAGAAGTTGAAACTTTACATAAAAATATCGAATGAATAGACTTACTTAATAGTACATATACTAATCTGATGACAGATAAATTGATGGAATTTCCAAGTATTTTTCGTGAAAAGATATTTACTGTAATTATTGGGTGATTACTTGAATCCATTTTAACCTTGGTACATATTTACTTATGAAGGATTGCCGAAATTTCTCTCTACTCATCGATATCTAGAATTTTCTGGACCCAAAGTGGGTTGTTTTCTCATAGATCTATTGTTTGATGATGCATTCATGGTCTTTTGGTCGAAGTCCAGAAAATTCAAGAGGTCCGTACTTAAATCTAGAGCTCTACTTAAATCCACCTTAGGTCATTGGTCTACTACAATCAATTTGGCAAACAATCGCGAAACCAATGCCTTTAAGCTGGGGGCCGGATCTAGCCTGGCGATGTGACTTTTAGGAAAATTATTGAATGCCAACTAAACACAGCTGTACAGGTTCCCGGCTGGCTGAGAAGTGAGAACCCAACATTCGCCTTTAAGCCCTCGTTCGCCAGCCAAGCCACGACACATAGGTTAATTCAAGAACTTCTAGAAAGTGGACCGACAGGCTTCTGATAAATGCAGCTAAAATGATAAAATGAAAATGATGTCAAATCTTTTTGTAGGTGTAGTGCACATGGATACTCAAATGCCTTCCCCTCGATCCAGCCCATGAACCACTGTACATCATCCACCCTCTATCAGGACGAAAGGCTTCAAAAATACACTTCAAGGCTAATTATTGCATATAATTATGAGGTTTCTGCCACAAAATATGTTTCATTGCACTGTCTCGAACTACACAGTATTTTGAAAGTGATCCTGGCTTGAGACATTCTTGTCTAGCCATAGGAAAAAAACAATATGTGCATGCCTTTCACAGACATTCGCAAAGTACTTTAGGAGTGCCCTCGTGACTCATTCCCGACCGACTTGGCTTTAAATACCAAGTCCATCCATCCACTAGTACCTAGAATTCTAGTAGTACCCAACAACTACCAAAAACCCTAGCTTGTCGAACAGTCGAAGTGGTACCTCCTCAAGACGGACCTACGAAGGGGCGAGAACAATGCTGCCAAAGAGCAGCGTGGAGTAGACTCCTTCCTCACTTTGGCTTTAGCCACAGATCTGGCAATGAAGATGAAGAAGAAGATGATGATCATGATGAGCCTGGCAGGCAGCAGTCTCCCCACTCTTACTCTTTCTCTTCCCCTCAAAACGAGTCCCAAGTGTTCTTTCCTTTGCCAGCCAAGTATGACAATCACCCATGCATAGTAGTAGATGAGAACAGCTTGCTCGACTGCCACAAATTTACACGAGTTGTTTAACCCTCATCCCCGGATTAGTGAAGGCATCATCACCGCTCACTTCCTCTCCTACCTCATTGAGCCCCAGTTGCCAATCCTCATTGGCCACGGTCATGCAAGTCAGAGCTGACCTGGACCATTCCGGCTGACCTTGAGCACCCCAGCGTGCCTTCGGACGACCCTCGTTCCCTGGAAAGGCCATCTGGGACTCTTTCCATTGTATTGAAAAGGGACCTCTCTCTCTCTCCCTGTGTGTGAGTGTGCGCCCAAGAGAACAGTCTGATAGGAAAGAGGACTCGCACAAGATCGAGAGGCTCGCGTGGAACGCATGCATGCTTGGAGTACATGTCAGAATCGAAGTTGAACCAAGGAGAAAGTCCAACTCAGCTGAGCTGGCCTCCCGCACGACATTGGACTCAATGGAGATACTTGGATAGATGGATGCCTGTCTGCATGCATGGAGAGCGACATTTCTAATACTGCAACAACACCACCGTCATGAAAGACCTACAGGCTAGAACCCGCGTTCTTGAGGCCATGAAAAGGCACCCCTGGAAGAGGTGATTGATTCACGAGCAGTTATTATTTATTTCTCGAAACTACCACAGGGCTCTCGTGTCGGGTTACATCGCTTTGGAGCCATGGACTACGCTAGTTAGACTTGCCGTGAATTGATGGTGACGATGTGAGTGTGCATGGCCTATTTGTTCAAGTGGAAATCAGAAGGCGCTCCCCTATCCATTTTTATCTCACTTTTCCGTTGCTCTCCCTAAATCTCACTCGCTTTGGATGATTGCTTTGGGCTTCGTTATCGCCATCGTCAAAGAATGTCGAGCCACATCCCGTGAACTTTAAAGCTCTCTAGTTCAATTAAAGCATGACTCAGTCTGGGATTTAACCAATTGAACGGGATCATGGCTTTCCTCGAAGGCACCAAGGCCTTGGAAAAGTGGTGCAAGGTGGTCACGGCCGATTATGAGAATGTGAATATCGTGAACATGTCCACGTCCTGGAGAAATGGACTGGGCTTCTGTGCCATCATTCACCATTTTCGACCCGATCTCATCGACTTTGAGAGCTTGGATGAGGATGATATCTTGGGCAATAACATTCTGGCTTTCAGTGTGGGCGAGCAACATCTCAGCATTCCCGCCTTGCTCGACCCGCAAGATATGGTGGAATGTGAGCTTCTGGATCGATTGTCCATCCTCACGTATCTATCTCAGTTCTATCAAGCATTCCACGGTGCCACGGCGCCCAATTCGGGCAAAGCCAAACGTACGGGTTCGTCCAGATCGTCAAGTGCCACAGCATCCCCTGTCAAAAGTTTGGTCGCTTCCAAGATGCCCATGGTGGGACGAAGGAACGAACCGTGTAAAATGTGCGGCAAAGTGGTCTTCATCTTGGAAAGGCTCAATGTGGGCGGCAAGTTGCTCCATAGGACATGCTTCAAATGTGCCCGTTGCGGCACTCAACTGAATATCGTTAATTACTACGAGACAGAAAAAGGCGATTACTGTTGCGACGTGTGTCCGGATGAAGAGACCAATCAGGAGAAAGTGGTGGAGGCTAATAAGAGGATGGTGAGTGAGCATCTCGATTCCGGACTAGAAAATTCCAGTTCCGAGAGCGATGACGAGGACAACAATAATTCGAACGTGTACGACGATCCCAAGAGACATCCGAGTGGTTCGAAGACGGAGAAGGACAAGGAGAGCTTGGACAATCAAGTTGGTTTGATCACCAAAAACCTTGACGAGAACCTCAATGTCACGCCCAAACCCATGGCGTCGAGTCTTCCAAACGAAACTGATACCTGCCAAGAAGAGAGTTCCAACCAAATTGGGGAAGGCAAGACTGAAGGTGGTTCAGATGAGGACTGCAGTAATAACGAGAAGCATTTGAAGAAAGAGGGTGAAGTCGATGATAATGGCGATAACGTTGTTCGAGTTAAAGAACCCACAGAGCTCGATAACGAGGTGGTACTTTCTAACAAGCCCATCCAAAGTAACGAGGAGACGTTAGATTCCGAAGGCCATGATTTCCTGACAAAGCCCGTTGAAGTGAACGATGACTCTTGTCGAGATTCTGACGACGTGATCAGGGCGACAAGTAATGCAAATGAATCTGAAAATGTGCCACTCCCACATCTCACCAATGAGGAAGATAACGTTCCCCTCGATGTTGACGAAACTGACAGAATGACAAAAATAGATGAAGAGGACAAACCCGGAGACGAAAAAGAGGACAAACCTAGTGAAGAAGATTCAACCGAGGTTGCCACTGAGGAAATTCAAGATGATAAACCTCAACAAGATCCAGAGCCAGCCGTTCGAGTTGATGCACAACCTCCTGAGATCCGGGTGGAAACTGAAGAACAAGAGCAATCCGACAAACTAGATAATAATAAAGAGACGGAAGATAGCGAAAAGTTGTATCCCGGAGATATGAATCCATTTGGGGACGAAGATGAGAGTGAGCCATCGCCGGCTCCACCAAAAGAGCCGGAAAAAGAATCCAAACCCGTGGACACCTCAACGAATCCATTCGGGAGCGACTTTGAGGATTCTGGCGAGGAGGAAAAAGCCGACAATCTTGAAGTCAATGTGCCAAAACCAGAGGTCACGGCTGCTCAAGGACCACTTGCCAACACAGAACCTCCGCCCAAGCCTCCCCGTGTAAATGCAAGCCTCAATCCGTTTGGCAGCGATTTCGAGGATGATGAAGACGACGACGAAAAGCATGTCACGAATCGATCCTCTCGATCAGGTTCGTTCAGGTCCCCGTCGCCAACGCCTTCGAGTGCCTCATCAATGCGAAGCAGGAAGAAACGAATGGCTCCCAAACCCCCTGGCGCATCCTCAACCCCGATCGCTTCACCCAGAACATCGGTGGCCAGAGGTGGACCCGTTCCAAGTCCCCGAGGGCTCGTTCAGCGATCTGCCAGTCCCACGCTTTCGATGGCGTCAACCGTGTCCTTCTACAACAAAACAAGACCTGCCCCTCCTCCTCCTCGACCCCCTCCGCCCAAAGATCTGCCCAAGCAAAGAAAGGATCAGGACAATC
This sequence comes from Tigriopus japonicus, assembly GCA_010645155.1. Taxonomy (NCBI): domain Eukaryota; kingdom Metazoa; phylum Arthropoda; class Copepoda; order Harpacticoida; family Harpacticidae; genus Tigriopus; species Tigriopus japonicus. The sequence continues at coordinate 4,705,732 of CM021321.1, forward strand.
AGAAGCGTCGATCTCAAATGATTGAAACGGGTTCAATCAGCAGCGAATGCTCTTCTGTAACTCAGACATCGGGCGCTCCGAGCATCATTCTCACTCCGCTCTCCCCAGACAAGGCCATTGAAGGCCAGTGGAAGAAAAAGAAAGGTCCAGCCCCTCCCAGACCCATTCCACAAAAGCGTCAGGTGAAGAAAATCCCAAGGAAGGCTGTCAATACGGAATTGCATGATATCGAGATCAAACAGCAAGAGCTCGAGCGTCAAGGTGTCAAGTTGGAGAAGACCATTCGAGAGCTCTGTGAGCGAAACGATCGTGAACGGTGTGAACAGGGCCTGGACATCACTGATCGGGACAGTTTGGGACCGGAGGTGGAGGATCTGATAATCCAGCTTTTTGATCTGGTCAACGAGAAGAACGATCTGTTTCGCCGTCAGACGGAGCTGATCTACATGAAACGCGACCATCGGCTGGAAGAAGAGCATGCCGACATTGAGCATCAAATCCGATTGCTCATGGTCGACGCCTCCAAATGTGAAGAGGACAAGGCCAGAGAAGACAAGCTCATTGCCCGGTTAATGGAGATTGTCAGTCAGAGGAACGAGATCGTGGATTGCATGGAAATGGACCGACTCCGTGAATTGGAAGAGGACGAATCCATTGAAATCCACATGGGCGAATACGCTGCCATCAAACCCACGGTGGACGACAACATCAAGAAAAAGATGAAAAAGAAAAAGGAGAAGAAGAGCAAGAAGAAGGACAAGAACTTTGATGCGGACAAAGACGTGGACACAAAGGAGTTTCCCAATCACCAATCGCCCAAGGCATCGCCCAAGAAAATGGGAATCGAGAAGGACAAAGCAAAGCGACTGAAGCGCAAAATCCTGAATACGCTGTCCGTGTCCACCTCATCCTTGAGAAAGAGCTAAATCCCACGCGGGACGAGGGTCTAGTCTGCTCGTTAGGCACGTTTGAAGTAGTAGTTCTATTTTCGATTGCATTTATCGCAACTCAAACATACCCATAAGAAGGCCAAATGTTTCCGACACTTAACCTACACTGACCCACATCACAGAAACCAACACAACACGCCCTATCCAGTTTGATTAAGAGGCCACGTTCCTCCTTGTGCGAATGTGAACAGAAAGCTCTGTGATACACACCATTTGGCTCGTTTGGAACAGATCTGCATTGGTTGCATTTTGGAGTTCATCACTCGTGCAAGAATGGATGATGCTTCGTGACTTACATTTTGCCCTTGACGCTTGTTGACCATGTTCCTCGTGAGCTCAATCACATGTTCCAGAAATCGATTAGTTCCGTATACATATATATACACACACATACACGTCCACTACACGAGACAAATGTTTAAAGAGTTTAATAGCCAATAATATATCTAAGACAATTGCTATTTTCACCCGACACAATTGCATCCTTAATGACTTACGGGTTACGTAACGTAAACATCAAGCGTTATTTTTTTGAGACTGGACTCTTCAGTTAAATGATATATATCTTTGTAAGTGTAAATGAACGAGGGAGCTAAAAAGCTAAAAGTAGTAGTTTGCATTTCGAAGACGTAATCCACCAGGTCAACGTTATGTCTGCTCCATTACGTCGTCAATTTCGCTGGAAGGTAGCCGCTCCTCACTCCCAGTACATTAGCATATGTATCGGGGAACTTGTCCCAAGGCGAATCCAAAGCTTCCACGAGGCCTTCCTGCGTAATCTTGACCGGATAAGGCAGCATATGTATATCACTGTGTTGCGGTTCCTCAGCAGTGTAAGTGTCCCAAAAGCTCTGGGTCACTAATCGAACCCGAGCCAGACACTCGTCACTTCCAGGGTTCAAGTAATCCGGGTGCATCTCTCCTAAATGAGCGGCCCAAAGAGCTAATCGATAAGCATGAACCCCGCCTCTGGGGTTCCCTTGGGTTTCAATCGTGTGCTCGGGTTGATATCCGCCCATGGCGATCTCGGAGTCCCGATTTCCACCTAGCGATCGCTGATTGATGTTGGCACTACCGATGACCACGTATTGGTCGTCGAAGATGGAAAGCTTTGAATGAACATAGATGGGATGTCGACGACTCTTTCGGACTTTTTCCAAGAGGGATCCGGGCGTTGGATCGGCAAACTCGCCGTCTGGCATTTCGTCTGGAGATTCGCGTTTGGCCAGACAATAGAATGACAAGTAATCCGTGGGATGTGCGTCCACTTCAAACTCTTTGAGTGCTCGAGCGATCCGCCGATACATGGCTTCCATTGTGCGATATTGCCAGTGAAGGATCTCTTGAATAGCTGCAGTGGACGGATCGCCCTCGGGGAACATGGGTATGAGTATGTAGACCTTGAATTTCTCGCGCACAGCGATCTTCTCCATGATTCTTTGTGTGAGCTCTCGAGGGATGATGTGATCTGTCAACGTGTCTTGGTCGCCGTACCAACAATAAGCACTGCCGTAGAAATACTGGTTCTCCAAGTAGATGAAGTTCTTCGCGTTGCGGATTTGGTGAACCAAAGCCTTCATGATTGTGTTCTCGATGAGGCGACCGCCTTTGGAGAAGAGGCACTTGTGCTTGTCAAAATCGAAAATACACGAGTCAGTGGTTATGGATCGGAAGAGTTGCATATTCCACAAGCTGCCTTCATTGGACGGCATCAAAGCTGGAGCCTCCACATCAAACTCCGTTTCATCTAAGTGGAACAAGCTCTGGACTTTCTCTTCGGCTTGGCGCCGCCATCGTTCCTCAAAGTTTCTCATGATGTCAAAAGCTGCTGGTCCCTCTACTTTGGCGTGACAATCGTGCCACGGTTGTCGTGGACCCACATCCTTGGTGGCGTAAGGCACACAATTACTGTAAAAGTCACCCCGATGCAAGTTATTGATGGTGCTCCAAAGTGGAAACACAGCCGAGTCGTAGCGACCATCGGTGATATCAATCCCGCCAATGAAAGCCACCACTCGGAATCGATCACTTCCCTCGGTCAAGGGCGCATCACATATGACAGTCTTTTGATGGTGAGTGTAACAGGTGCCCACAAACTCACTGGCCAGAACACCTTCACGTTTCATTCGCGACATCAAGGCACATTCGACGGCGGTTCCAGCGAAATAGTTCCGTGTGTCCTCGTCGTGGGTGCCCATTAAACCAGGACTGCTTTGGGACGAGAGCTTCTCATCCCAGACCATTAGAAGCACTTTAACACCGTCTTCGGCTTTAGTTTTGAGTAATCGACCCACATTGGAGTATCCATCGATGTCCTCGTCACCGCGAACGAGATTGATCTCGGTGTAGACGGACCATCCCGTGATGTAAATGAATTTTTGGGCGTTTTTGATCGCGTTGTACAAGTCTACCCAATGGCGAGTAGCGATGTACGGACTGCCATCTGGGCATTCGATCCCTTCAAACTAAGATTACAATAATTTTAATATATATATTTAAAGCACTATCAAGGTCAAAATCTTACCCAAGGGAGTTGAGGAGTATCAGCATCCTGGTACAACACGAACCGATTTCCCTCTCGGAGAGGAAAGTAAGCATCCGGAAGTTGAAATTCTCGTTCGTTCAAGTTTTCCTTCGGAAAGTATTGCACTGCCATTTTTATTCGTCCCTGAAGTTTGTCGCCATAATAGAGGTCGAACCATCCATCCACCAACCGTCCTTCTATCAAATCCCCACTGGGAATCTTGGTGGCGGCGAAAAATGTCGCACCCACGTGTTCCTTGTCCTTGATTCGGACTTCAAAGCAACTGGCATGATGGCACACGTACAGGTCGAAGGTCTCATCCCACGTGGGATTGAGATCATTGGCAATGTATTTGGTCTTGAACAACCGAGCCAACCCCAGATCCCCGGTCACGTAGGCATCCGTACAATCCTTGCCATCGATATTGAAGAAGGTGGTGTCGGTATCGGGCAGATCCTCGGCGCAAATGATATGCACCTTGAGACGTCCATGGAAGAAATGGAGCTTGGACTCGTCCACTTCATCTCCTGCAAAGAACGTATATGATTAAACCACTGCTTCCATCCAAGACTCATCAGGATGTGCTATGTGCTCTACTGTATGTGATAATGGATGACCAAACAGGAAGCCGCAAAACTGCAGCAAGTTGTTAGTACAATTAGTAAGTGTTTATGTTACGCTCGAGTCGTCGTCCCGTCCTTCAAACGTGGAATTGTTGATCATTCGTCGTTCTCAATCCCACGAAAGGCTTTCTCGAACAAACTCCCTCTCGCTCGTGTGTGAGTGTGTGATCGATAGGCGTGGGTTAATCCAAATGAATATAGGCCACACTTACTACCTGAACTGGAACAACCGCAACAGGACGACGCATTTCCCATCCTGACTCAAACCGCAACAACTGTTCTCATGGGTGTGGCACTCCACCATCGACAATGGGTGAGTGTCCAATCCGATTGACGAGGTTTTGTCAGATAAATACTCGATTTGATCGGGATAACGAAGGGTCACTGTGTCGTCATGCTGGCCATCACGGCCTTGGCACACCTCAGAACAACATGGTGATGTCTTGAACGTCCTCAAGATCATGGGCGAATGTTTGGACTAGGGGCCATGAACAACTTGATCATACATACACACACATACAAAGCAGTAGGAAGGACTAAGGGAGGGAGGCGGATAGTTTTCGACCACAACGGACCTGCCTATCCCCTCCAAGAACTCTGGGAATCCTGCATGCAGTACATCAACTAGTGAAGGAGAAGAGGAGGGACAAAAATGTACACTAGCGACTGAGGAGCGTTCCAGTGAGAACAGGCGTGCGTTGCCAAAAGAGGCATCGAATTTGAGGCGGACAAGGAGAACATGAAAGGCGAACGAGGCAATTTTGTTTTTCCTCTGAGCTTGGCGAGGCATCCGAGAGTGAATTTAAAATGGTACGCGCAAAACCAGCCGAGAAATAATGCGCATGGTTCTCCGCTTTTTACGCCTTGAGGGAGATTCTTGGCCAATTGTAGTTTCAGGTTGTACGTAGAATTCTAACTACGAGGAATCTTGTTCAAGGCTTTTGGTAATGGGAAAAAGTTTAGGTTTCATGGCAGTTACTCAGAATTGAAATTCCTAGCCACTGATATGTTTATTATCTAATACCTCAGTTGAAATATGTTTTCCATGTCCAAAAACCATACGTTAACGCAGAGCTAGATCCTTAAAATTTCCCCCTGGATTCGTTGAATGAAGTGAACCTGGTCATTGGATGGTGGGTGAATCCTGAGGCGAGCAAACACGCCCCCTTGTTCGCCTTTAGCCAATCGACCAGGATTTAACACAAGTCCACCGTTAATTCCTTTGAAGAAATGAGCCAAATCACTGGGAACGATCAGAATGTGCGGTTGCACGTTCAATTTCGCGTATCGTTCGTACTTGTCCAAGACAATGCTCATCTCCGCATTAGGTGGGTACAGAGGATAAAAGGAGCGTTGTTCCAATAAGTGGGACGCCACTCTGCGGATCCGATCTTTCGAATTCGGCATCGCCGTCTCCTCACGACCCAAGTGAAACATGATATCCGACGAAGTCATCCCTATGACTACGCCTTCAATGTTGATTAGACTGGGATCGGACACGAAGTGGAACCGCTCCCGATCCTCCGGTTTCAAAATATTGGCGTAAGGCGGGGTGGGATAGATGACGTGATGGTGAGCTTCCCGAGATGAGGCCACAATCACCATTTTGGTAGGCAAATCGGCTGTTTCCGAGGCTAAGTGAAGCATGATTTCATTAAACTTGTCTTCAAAGGCCACGTCTAGCTCGCCATCTTCGACCATTTGGTGCTTGATATCCAGGAAAGGTCCGTGAAGGATGGCTACATGCGGTCGATGGGCGCGGATATATCTGATAAGTTCCTTCAAAGGCTCGTTCTCCAAATTGTCTTTGGTGGTAAATGGTCCACTGGCCACAATCATGTCCAAAGCACCGGAATTAGCATTGATCCGATCGGGTTTGGTCGGCAACTTGAGTCCGGAATCGGTGATAATTCGTTTGGCCACGAGTTTCCGTCCACTCGGATTGATCCCTACCACCGCGGCAATTTGACCCGGGAACAACGAGAATTCTCGTACTTGTGCCAGATCCAAGGGGACCACTCGACCTCCGCTCAATTCGACATTGCCTTGTAATTCCACCGATTGTGGATTAAGTCGACCTTCGGGATCGTCGCAACAAATCCGACCCAAAGTCACGATTTCGTCATGACAAATCTGACTGAAACTTTGCACCTCTTGTCCCAGATCATTATGATTCAATATGCCTTCACCCACTTGACAAATGATCTCATCTAGAACTCCGGCTTTTTCCCGGAGACTCTCGTACATGTATCGATAAGGTTGGCTCAGTACTTCATCACCCTCAGATTTGATCGAGCAACTGTAAAGAACCGGATTGTCCGTGATCCAATTCGAGCTCTTTAAGGCTCCAAAAGTGACCAAAGTATCGCCTCGATTCGTTCTAGCGGAGAACTTCATGGAACTAGGCGTTTCCACCTTCACCTTGGGGCTCATGGGCGTGCCTGGACTATCTTGCAGACCGGTCAATCGTTTATTTCGAGCCGTGGCATCCTCCGGACTGCCCAAACCTCGTTTGGCCCCGTTTGGCGTGGCTAATCCGTACATAGCCGATATGGTTTGATCCAATCCCTCTCCAGAATGATCCTCCAACAAACTAGCCACATTTGTGACGGTCCTTTCATTGACCTTTTGCTCTTGTGAGACAATCTGAGTCAGTTTCTCCTTTTCAAATCGGTCCAAAAGGCCGAGATTGACGGCGGTCTCTTCTTTACTGGTCAAGATCCAGGCCATGTATTCGGTGGACATCCGATCCACGCCGATAGGGTAGACTTCGAGAAGCCCGGCGAGGGTGTCGATCACCTTGGGATCATCCAGAGTGAATCCCATGTCGTCAAAGGCCTCTACGATGGCATTGGTGCCGATTTTGACCATGATGAGAGAGAGGGTGATGCTTGAATGTCTAATCACAAAAGTTTGGCGCCGGATTTCTGTTTTGGTTCTGATTGTAAGAGAGGTTGAGATGGGTTGGTCTCACTCAACCTTAAAAATTATACTTCATATGGGTCATATCGGGATTGAGATGAAAGTGAATGGGTTTACTCGGTTTTTGGGATTGATTTTATTCGCGTATCGAAATTTTTCAGAAATTTATTGAGATCAAAGTGAAATGGTTTTGCTTGTTTTTTGTGATTTATTTTATCTAATAACACAAGATTTGTCTCACTATTTCTGATTCCTTGATTGTTTGTAGATTTGTAGACTAAATTTTGGATTGTCTTTAGTTTTTTTTTTTTTTTCAATTTTCAAGTTCGATTAAGAACTTTAAAGGCTCTGTTCACAGCTTTAGCCTCACCTAACGATACTTTATAATGGCATATTTACTTATTTAGGCTCGCCTACAGTCTACACACGTTGGATTTCTAAAATCGCTCATCAAATTTTATGCTAACTTGAAAGATTGGAGTAATTTCTTGAGAAGGCATTTCTAAGTGGAAAAACTGTACTGTACCGTTTGTCTTATGATGGAAAATGGAGCTAGGAATTCTCTCTGCATGGCTTGAGATGGCATTGGCCAGGTCCAGGGCCCACATGAATATCGGCTAGTTTTTAAAGCTTCCCTCTGCTCTGAGTATGACTTCAATGAGATAATTCAATCTTCACATCATTGGTCTCTCTCGTCGAGAGCTGTTATCTTGACCAACAACAGGAACATGATGTTCCTGACGTTCTTTATCTTTTGTAATGTTCAGCTATGTGATAGTACAAGTGTTTGACTAATGGAGACATTACCGTTGCTGTTCCTAAAAAGAGGTCCAAAACTTAAACTTATTTTTTAACAATTGGAGTTTGGGAAAGCATTTCAATGCATTGTGGGCTTTCCTGACGATGATATGTTTTGTGAATTGGAATATGATTAACGATCGTTTATCAACAAAAATGTTTGCAATTTTCCTGCCAACTTCTTTCGGCAGCCCTTTTTGAAGTCCTTTACTTGCTAATAAATAGGGCTCGGATAAAGTTGCTATTTTTTGGTATAAAGTTACTTTTTTACCAAAGTGCAATTACTTTTGCCATAACTTGCACTTATTTTTACGAAAATTGTTAAAAGTTGAAATTATTTTTGCAATAGATTTCACGTTTTAACTTTACATGTAAGAACTGGCCTAAAATTTGACATGTTTGGCCTAAAAATTGATAATTGCTCAAAACTATGACACGAAATTTAAAACAATGGCACATCTTTAGTGATGGACCGAAAGGGCTCTTAAACGAAACCGTAACCGAAAGCACCTTGATTAAATTATTACATGCATGCAAAATTCACTTTGAAATTAGAATTAATTACGTGTACGACACTGGATAGTTCTGAAGTTTAAAGATATTAAAAAAGTTGAGTTTCAGTGTTTTTTGGACCAAAAAATGTTCAAATTTCAAGCCCTCTTCTTTAGAGTACATGTCTGCTTTCGGTTTCGGGCGGCATAACCAAAACCGAAACCGAAATTTCGGCCGAAGACGCTTTCGGTCAAGCACTACACATCTCAGAATGAAATGCTAAAAGTTAAATATTATTTTTCATTACCTCATAACTCAGTTTTATGCTGCAGCAATAACCATAAAAATAGCAAAAAAAAAAACTTTAGAAGGTGCTTGTGAAATATGAAATTCAAACGACTTTTCCCCAAATTACAATGATAAAGGCAGAAAAAAAACTAGTTGCAACTTGTTGCAGAAAGTCGAAAAGTTGGCAAACTTGATCAAAAGTATCAAAAGTTGCAAGCTTTAAATGCAAGTTTCATTTCGCAACTTTGTCCGAGCCCTACTGATAAAATAAGAACGTCAACAAATGGGAAAAGGGATCCCCAACAGCTGCTCTAGGAGGAACCCTAAAAAATAAAATAAGAAACAGATCAAAGTTTGTCGACGCCACTAATCGTGATTCCTTATTCTGCTCTCCTCCTCCTCTTCCATTCATTCAATTCAGCCGGATTGGCTGGATTCGTTGACGCCCTTGAGCCCCACCCTGGTTCCCGCCCCTCTTTCCACGTTGGACTCGGATTCGAGCCATGCGGCACAACCCATGAATGCTCTCTCACATCACGGATTTTCCCATTGGATGATGGATCGGCGACGTTCTTCCACGCCCGGTGCGGCTGAGCCGCCTTTACGGCAAATCTCGCCCGTTATGCAACGCACCATTACGGGTGCGGCTAGTTTAGGCAACCGTCTGGCCGTGGATTGGAGCCCGTTATGCGGTCTGGTGGCCTCAGGCTCGAATAGCTTGGTCGTGGTAGCTGATCCATTCACCTTGCAGACCCTACAAGTATTGGAAAAGCACCGTAGTACGGTCATGCGGGTCGTTTGGGCCCGCAGTCCCACCTCCAAGCATCCGGCGGATCGATTGACATTGGCCTCATCGGATGCCACGGGTCACATTGTGATTTGGAACGCTAAATCGGGCCAGACCAAGGCCATCCTGCAAGATGGGCCCAAGGCCGTGACCGAACTGGCTTGGTGCGATGGTCGTTATGAGAATACGGGCCATTTGTTGGCCGCTTTGCACCCTCCATTCGCCCTAGTACTTTGGGATACGAGCACGGGCGCGCCCGTCTGGCGTAAGACTTACACCGAGACTTTGCAAGGATTTGATTTTGACCCTTTCGATGCTTCACGCTTGGCTTTCCGATGTTTGGAGTGCGTGCTCTTTGTCGACGATTTCAATCCGACGAAAGCGCCTCAAGGAGCGGGTCGAAAATTCTACGTCCTGGGTCCTGCCCGGAGTAGTCCTAATCGAAGTTCGGGATTTGATCCAAGCACGCCCGTTGGGACCCCCATGGGACCCACACCCCCCGAGGATAAAGGGAAAGCCCGAAGAACCCGTATTAAGAAGATCATGAAAGATCTGGTTATGGGCGAATTTCAACCCCAAGGATCGAATTCCCTTACGCTGTCGGATTGCTTGCAAGTTCTCTACCACCGATCGGTACGCAACCATCTTTTATTGGTGTATCCTAGAGAGGTCCTGATCCTAGATTTGGATATTGGCCAAACTGTGGGTCTAGTCTCGATTGACCGAACTTCCACACCCATTCTTCAAGTGTACCCGTGTCGACACCGAGATGCCATGTATATTCTCAGTGAATCCGGCACATTGAGTTTGCGTGTTCGGAAACGCTTGTATGGGGTGGCTTCGACCCCTATTGAGCCGATTCGGAATATGAGCAAGGCTGTTTCCACCTCGAGTATTGCCAGTATCAACACTTTGGACACGACGTCGGAAAATTTCACCCTAGACAACGTGTTGGAAATATTTTATGAGCAGAAGGCCCATAGTGATTGCATTCGTTTGCAGAAACACGCCAAGATTTTGGGAATGGCTTTGGACACCATCCGCGAGAATAGTGTGACAATTTTTACCTCGGATGGGCGCTTGATCTTGGTGGACATTGCCATGTCGAATCAGAAATCCGGCAAGATGATCGTGTATTCGCTACCTGATTTGATTCCGCCCACATTGTCCATGCACACTGGGGACCTCGTTGGATTGAAGCTTTTTACTCGTGGTATCGTTTCCGGGTTATGTCTTCCGGCGTTTCATATCCGGATGTGTCCACCGCTCACCATGAAGAACCTCTCCGAATACGTGCCCTATATGGCAGTAGGAGGTCAGAATGGGAACATCCAATTGACCAACATGTCCACGGGGCGCATTGAACGGGATTTCGCCGTCCACACCTACCCTGTTCGAGGTCTAGAATGGACTAGTCTGAACACCGTTTTGTCTCACGCTCATCAGAACCTCCTGAGTTCCACTGCATCTAATGTGTTGGTGCGAAACGAATTGATCCATACAGATGTGCGAACAGGGAAGACTCACGCCCTCCGATCACATCGCTCGGAGGAGCCAGCCATCGAGATGCTTCGGGTATCGCATCTGAAGCAATATTTCATTGTGGCCTTTCAAGGCGCACCTTTCGAACTTTGGGATTTGCGAACAATGACTCTCTTGAGGACAATGCCAAAGAAATTTCCAGCCATAACCGCTTTGGATTGGTCGCCGCTTCACAACCTTAAATCGTTGAAACGCAAGATGCACGCCGTTGAGGAAAAAGAGAACAAGAAAGGAGGTAAGGTTTTAAGGGTGTTGTTAATGGAAATCAAATGAGTAAGTCCGATGTATTCTGTTTCATATCTTTCAGACACCGACAGCGATCATGCCAAGGACGAAGATGGTTCCAAGGTGGCAGACAAGGCTTCCAACAGCACTATTGTGGCCAAAGAGCATTTTGTGTTCACCGATCCTGATGGGCAACTCTATCACTTCTCTGTTGAAGGCAACGCAATCAAAGATGGGACAAAGGTGCCCGCAGAATCGTCCCTTGGTAAGCCATGTATTAATCAGTGTCAATTTAAGATTTTAACCCATCTGTTTCTCACAACTCTAAAGGAACCATTACTTGCATCGCGTGGAAGAGCGACCACATTGTCCGCGGCGATTCCGATGGCAACATCAATGTCTGGGACGTGAAAACCCGGACCTCAAGAAATATTGCGACCAACCGGGGTCCAATCAAGAAGATGCGATTTGCTCCAGGTCGAGGCAATTTAAAGCTACTCATTCTTAATCCGGATTCCGTGTCCATTTGGGACGTAAGGGAGTGTGAGCTCATCAACGAGCTTCGAACCCCTAAAGACATGGTCAAGGTCATGGATATCGATTGGGCAGCCTCGGATAGACCTGTTCTAGCCACAGTTGACGGCTGTCTGAGAGTCATGGGTCTGGCTTTGGCCTCAGCCTCTTCGGCCATGTACGAATATAATGTCGACGAATCCGCTGCCTGCCACGCCCTTTTACCCAATAAGGAGCGAACCAATTTCCAAATCCTGCTCCATCATCAGCCCTGGAAACCGACCTTCTCCTTGGACTTCAGTTCGGCAGATGGATTCGACGAGAGCAGTCTGACTTTCGTCAAAGAGCAAATTGGATTCATCCGTCAAGATATTCGATCACAGCTCGAGGATCCAGCCACATCTACCGCTCTCAGAAGTCTCTTGGCCTCTCAAATCTCGGGAATGAAATGGGAGGCTGATTTCTGGCGATTGGCCCTCTCAACTTTTAACCCGAAAGAGTTTGGACCCGTCGACACCAACTTCGATTTGGCCTTAGATGCCGAATCCTACTTGAGGTTTCATATCGAGAAGATGAACCTCCATCAATCTCGATGCTCGACCCACGCCCAAAGGAAACGAGTAGTCGACCTAATGCTGTGTCTGGATCAGAAAGAGGAAGCCATTCGTTTGTTGCTCGACACCGAGTCTGACAGCCCGAATTACTACGAGGACAGTCTCAAGGCGTGTCTAGTGGCCTCTACTGCCGCTGCCCAGAAAGATACGCCTCATTCGACTACGAAACTAGTGGCCACTAATTTGATTGCCGAGGGCAAACTTTGGGAAGGCGCTCAATTGCTCTGTCTGATCGACAAAGTGGTGGATGCGTGCAATTATCTCCAGTCCTGTGGTCAATGGGATGCTAGTCTGTGGTTGGCCAAATGCCGATTATCTGGGCATCCTGATCTGGCCAAAGTGGCCGGAAAATACTGCGAACATCTCTTGGCCAAAGATCTAAAGAAGCAAGCCATTCTAATCTACCTTTCCTTGAAGGACTTTGTCTCGACTTTGGATTGCTTGGTGAGCGCCAAGATGATTGCATTGGCCGCTCAATTTCTTCAGGCCTGTCAAGAGATGGAACTTCTCCCTGATACCAGTCACATGATGGTTTTAAACGAAGAAATCAGTTTGGCTTATGCCAGACACCTCTTTGACACGGGAAATGCTGAAGGTGCGTTCTACTACTGTGATAAAGCCGATGAAAAGGGCGAAATCTTGCGGCGAGAATTGGAGATGCTCTCCAACTCTAAAACGTTATCAGTTCCTTTGGAAAGTGTAGAGGATCAACACCAGAGTGATGAAGAATCCAAAAATGAAACTTGAGAGTTCTTCACCATGGTCGTGGGTGAAATGTTTTTCGAATGTTTTTATTTCCCTATTTCGGTTTGGTTTTCTGAACTATTTTATCCGAGTACTGTTCCAGCAACATTGATCCATTCCACAATGAAACCGTATGTCACCCAAGATTTTCTACACCTATACATAAAAAACATATAAGAGTGTTGTTGTCATCTAAATTATGGTTACTACTGAATACAATAAATGTGATAATGCCAACTGTGAAATGATGAAGCTAAATAAATGCCCTAATTCCATATCTTACACCAGAATTCCCAGCAAAAAAAAAAACGAGTTGCCTTGTGACCTGGCTAAAAAGAGCTTCTTTTATCTGCAAAGCAAGAGCTCGCCTGCGGAATGTTTCTACAACTTTGAGAGCGAGATGCCATAAATTATCATCTCTCCGAGAGGGTTTGGCGGCTTAGCATGCAAGCCTCTTAGGAAGTCAGCCAAGAAGGCAGATTCCAGAATCCAGTTCTTTACGATTCACCTGTTCAAGTTCAAGCCTGGCCGTGCCTGTGAGCGAGTATGCTACATGTGTACACGAGTACACTTGTTGGTCCGTTCCTGGATTGGTGGTCACTCGTTATAGTACGTGCTAGTATTATTTTTTGGGCGTGTAAGGTTGTTATCGCTTTAAAATTCGAACATTATGGATGCCGATGATGAGTACACCATTGATTGCACCGAAGAAGAGTTCTTCGAGCTAACCGAGCGATTACTTGATAATGACGAGAACAATTGTGCTCGATACATCGGATACGATCTCCAAGATCGTCGGGAAGGTGATCGGGATGTGTCAGAGGATCCTCTCTTCTATGATGTGGACGATGCCTTGTTCGAGATTCCAACCGTGGCCAAGCTGATTGCTTTGCACGACAACTATGAAGTGGTAGGCACTAGAAATGAATTCCGATGTTTCTTTTTTTCTATTTCATTTTGTGATCTTAGCACGTTGACAAGGCTGAAGAAGTGACCGCGGAAGAAATCCAGGAGGAACGCGATTTCATTGACGCATGTATGGAGACCAAGGTGATTGAAATCGCCCGCGAGTTCATGATCGAGAAAAGACTCATCTCCAATGATGTCATGTCGTTCAAGCGCTTTCTTCACAAGATGTGGTTCGCGTTGTATCCACGATCTCGGCGCATTCTCGGATCTTGCGCTTTCGAGCATGTCTTTATGGGAGAGCTCAAGGAAGGCAAAGTGAACGGGTTCCATAACTGGATATTCTTCCTCTTGAATGAGAGGAAATCCTCGGTCAACTACTATGGGTTCAACTATTGTCTTTCATTCCGGGGCAAAGGCGCTGTAGCCAAGACCATTTTTGCCTGGGACGGCAAAGTTAAACCCGTAAGTTGAAGTTTCATTCATAGTTCCTCCATAGCAAGTTTTTCACAGATTAGTTTCGATGTTTTTCCAGTGTAGCTCCATTTTTATTGGACTAAGCCCTGAACTGGAACTGATCTTGTACACCTTGTGTGTCTTGATGAAACCCAACGACACTTGCACCGTGTCTCTGGCGGGCAAAACTGTGGATATTCAGACCCACGTGTTCACCAATCGTGGCAAGAAATACCTAGGATCCGCTTATCCCGATCTCTGATTGAGAGGATGGTTTTGATTGATTTACGGCTTCGACCAAGACACTTGCCATATTTTATGTATGTATGTATGTGAGATATCATACGTTTGTACACACCATGAAATGAAATCAAAAGTTCATTATTCTGATAGACGGGAAACAATGATCTTATTCGAATTGATTGATTTGGGAAACAGGATAGAGACAGCAATGCTTGATCCATTTCATTACTGAAGATCTTGGTAAATGGTGATTGACTGAATTTAAGAAACAAAACGTAATTTCGGTTGAACGTATTGCTGCTCACCTCATCACAAGCGAAATCATCACATCGACTTACAAACTATAAATTTTATATGAGTATGGGGTAATTCAATAGGCTGTGGTTTGGTTAAGCCCCCTCGCAAAAACAATGATTAGAATCAAACACACAACTGGTGGAGTTCATTAGCTAGTCATCACTAATCTCACCATCCTCACGATCGGAAGAAGGTTCTTGTTTGACATCAACTTCCCGTGAAAGTGATCTAGAACGATGATGGCGTCTTGCTAATTGAGATCCTGCCAATTCATCCTGATCTTTGGCCTCAGGATCAGGAGATTTGGCTTCGATTTTCACACTCGACACCGACGACGACGATGAGGATGAGGATCGCTTTGGGCGTTGATTGGAACTAGCATAAGATCGAGGTGGGCTATTCGTATCCGGGTTAGATGGAGGTGAGGATCCTTCCCAAGATGGAGATCGTCGTTGTCTTTTGGTGCTAGCAGCTTTGAGCTCGAGATTGGTACGTTCCCTTTGCCGTTCCTCTTCACGGATTTGAGCCATCTTCTTGTAATGGTCACGGTCTAGCTGCTCTTCTTTGGCTCGAATTTCTACTTTATTGCTGGCTCGTTTTTTGTCATCGTCGAGACCTAGTTCTTCCCTCTTTTTCCGCACCTCTTTGTGCCATTCCTCTCGGAGGCGATCCTTATTTTGCTTATACAAGCTCCTTTCCACGATCTTCTTCTGATATGTTAAATGCGGGAACAAGTGGGCGCAGTTCTCCAAGGCCAATTTGGCTGCTTTCATCTCCGCATCCTGAATGCTGTGACCGTCGGCATTAGCGAGACGATCCCCACGAAAGTATACGGCCACCGTGTAAACCCTCGTGTTGGTGGGACCTTTCGATTCAACAACCTACAAATGATCACTCTCCAAATGAAGAAAAAGTCCGATTTCAAGGGACAATGAGATTATTTAAGTACCTTGTAGTTGGGAATGTCGGGATCTGACCCGTTCATCGTTCTCAGGGTAAGGCAGCATTGTTGCAATTTGGACTTGGGATCATTCCATTCTTGGTTCACAATGAAGTGGGTTAATCGTGGGAAGAAGCAGACCTCGGCGAATTTGGTACAATAATCGAGATCTTTGTCGATGTATAGAGCACCCAGAAAGGCTTCCAAGAGATCAGCCCTGTCTTTGACTTTCAGCTCATGTTTCGGATTGGCAAATTGGGCGTAGATCGAGATCCCAATATCATCACACACCACGGCCTAAGAAATAAAATACATCGTCAAAAAAAAGATCGTCAACAACGCAAGTCTATTCAAAGGAATTCGCAAAGAAAAAATATTACCTGAGTGCGGTTGTTCACAATTGAAGACCTGAGGAGAGAGAGATGGCCCTCGTGATGCTCGGGGAAATGCCGATAGAGATAGTTTGAAGTAATGAGTTGAAGCACAGTATCACCGAGGAATTCTAATCTTTGATTAGAGCCCAAAGTTAACACAGAGAGTCCCAAGGATCGGTCAGTGAAGGCACGGGCCAAAAGACGGATGTGAGTGAATTCAACCCCGACGGAATCTTCAAATTCCGCCAGTTTCTGTAAACAATCAAAGAACACATTTTGATCGTTTGTCTTTCTTTCTTTAATATTCACTCAAAGTATTTCAACTTACTTTAAGAATGGGGTATTTAGGGATCCAATGCCGATCGCCTTTGGGTTCTTGGATTTGTAAAGGATGATGTGTCAAATTGGTCCACACCTGATGGAGCTCGGGATCAGATCCAAACAAAGCCTTAGCAAAGATCTCGTCAACGGCCTCAATTCCTCCATCAAGATATATAGCTCCCATCACAGCTTCGAAGCAATTGGCCATGGCATGGCGCAATTCAGCGTCGTGACAAAGATCTGACCCATGGGCGTACAACATGTAATTCTCCAATCCCAACACCTTCGAAAAAAATAGACAACCGATAACAACACAACTTCAACGTATCCAAATTCGACAACTTACTTCAGCAAGTATGGCCAGATGTTGATTTTGAACTAATGCTCCACGATAAGTAGCCAAACCACCTTCTTCCAGATCCGGAAACATGTAGAATAAATGCACGGAAGTGATGAACTCGACAACAGCGTCGCCCAAGAACTCCAATCGTTCATTATGAGGCACCTTGGACTCGGTCTCTTGGTTCTTCCCGAAACGGGACATGATGTTGATGAGCATGTTGATGCCTCGCTTGCGATTATTGGCAAATAGCACTTTTTTGTCGCCGTATTCCGGCTGTCGAATGCCACAATTGGACAGAGTGGTGCGAGCATGGTCTGGATTCGTGCCGTAGTTCTCGCGGTAGGAGGGATGAGTCACAGCCAGGTGTAATAAATGCCTATAATGTTACCAAAGTTAAAGAAAAAAAGGTCACCACCAAAGGTTGGAATAACCAAGCAGCTTACCTATTCTTGAAAGTGTAGCCTATCTGCCCTTGGAAGAAATCTAACGAAGCGTAAAGCCGGAGATGATTGACTAGGACAGGTAAGAGCATGCCATGTTGGGCGATATCACTCATCAGGCCCGTCTTGAAAAAACCCTCACTACCCACGGCGATGGTCACGTCTCTCTTGAGCTTGGAGTTGCTCCTCATGTCCAAGAGCTTCTCCTCCAAGACCTCTAGGTGACGCTTCTCCTTAAAAGTGGGCTTGGCCATGTTGGCCAAGAGATGACGGTATTTGACGAATTCGCGCCACGCCTTTTGATAATCCGGATTGCCAGCATAGCACAATTGAGGTGGGCGAGTGCCGAAATGAACGATCTCTGGGTACTTTATGACTTGAGGGTTATCTTGTTCTCGATCAAGTTGGTCGATACGAAATGCCGATGGTTTGAGCCCGGGTTTTGTCACCAGCATTCCTTTGACCTTTTCGACAAAGTCGACCCACTCTGTGGGTGACATCTTGAGCATGGGCATCAGATCCGTTTCCATAACGAGTGGCGAGTATGATTTGATTAGGTACTTCATGACTTCGTTCATGGACAGAATTTCCTTGCCATCTTCGGAGAGATCTCGCACGAAGCGTGGCATGAAATAAAACCGATCGCTCGTGTCCCAATCCAAGAGTTCGAGGAGCTCCGTGAAGAAGTAGCGGTGGAATAATTTGAGCTCCCGAAGCGTGAAGTTGTCTGGGATCTTTTCTTGCAAGTACAAGATGGAATACTCGATGTTAAATCGGACCACTTTACACGGAGGCAGATCTTGCAAGGGCTCGGTGGTGAAGAGCGAGAAGCCTTCGAAGATGAACTCGTGCTCATCATGATGAATGGTCGTGGGTTGTAGCACCAGGAAGTTCGTGGGTGGGGTGACGGCAATCCGATAATGGTAAAGCTTGTCCGAGTTATTGGTGGCTGGGTCAAGTTCGGGCACAGCCTTCTCGCCTTGATAGATTCCGTGGCGAATACCGTGTTCTCGCGCTTTGACCGAGCATCGACAAGTCGGGCCGTCATTGAATTCGTTAGATCGGTTCTCCCACAACTCTTGATGAAGACGGTTTGGTTGATTTTGGCGGTATCGGAGCCATTCCAAAGACTCATTCTTGGCAGCCTCATCGTCGTCCTCGACATCATCCTCGTCTTGGCTTTCACCTTCTGAATCGGTTTTCTTGGCGTGTTTCTTGCAACGACTAGGTGGGAGGCCAAACTTGGGCGTGACATACGGTGGGAACTTGAGTTTGGCAGCTTCACGCGGTTGGATTAGCTGGGCCTCGAAGTGATCGCACAACTCGGTCAATTTGCTCGTGGCACGCATCATTAGCGGATTATTAGGATCCCGTTCGTAGTAAGGATCGGCCGGCGCGGATCGCGTCCAAATCTTTTTCTCCTCAGCCAACACCTCTTCGTGATTCATATTAATGCGTCGCTCAAAGAGATCGCGAGCCTTATTGCTAATACCAGGCGGCGTTGGTCGACGGCGGGAAGGTCCACGAGCCGGACTTTGAGGACGGGAACGACCTATTTCAGGCGATCGCCGACGATCACTTCGACGGTCATGTCGATCGTACCGATCCCGATCGGAATAGCTCGACGTTCGTCGCGACGGAGGGGATCGACTCGATCGGCGCGACGAATAACCACGGTCATATCGTGGCGATGGACTACGTCGCGATCGTCGTCGACCCGGTGAGGTTCGTCGATCGCGCGAGCTCCGATAAGGACTTCGATCCCGATCTCGGTCACGGCGATAATCCCGCGAATCTCGTCGATATCTTCCGCCTGATGGCGATCGGGATCGAGATCTGGATCGCGGCATCCTTCGCGATTCTGATCGATTGGACGAATGGGTGGAGCCGCCCATGGAAGGTAAACTGGGCGGAGGCAAGGCAAATGGATTGGGCAGTGGGGGTCGAGGGGCCATGGGTGGGGCGGGGGGCGGGTAATAGGCCGCATAGGCTACGGGGGGCGGAGGTTGGCAAAAGTTCATGTGGGCCGGGTGCAAGGCGTGCCCACTAGAGGCGGGATGAAGATGATACGGCACCGGCATGTGATACGGTGGATACATGGGTGGTCCAGGGGGTGGTGGGGGTGGCGGGACGTTCAATGGACCGTCCAGCGTTGTTCCCGGCGGTGGTGGGGGCGGGGCCTGGCTCAAATGAGCCAGGGAATGGAGGTGGGCCATTCTGGACCGTTAGAACGTGAGATGAAACTTCATTGTGATGGTCATATTCCACCCAACCCGATGAAATGGGAACAATCACACTCCAAGATCCCAACCCTCTCTCTTATTGTGGTCTTGGAACACCGTGTTTATGAATTGGCTTATAGGCCGATGGGCCGGCTATAATCAACTGAGGCAGATGGGCCAGTCAACAAAGGAGAGACAAACCACAACAACAAATCAGCTGTTGAGAGTGTGAGGTTGGAACTGCTGATTGGCTGAGGTTGGACCTCGTCACGGGATGCTGGACCAATGAGGGCCCGGGGCCTGACCTTGGCCTGTCAGGGTGACGGATGACTTCCTGCTCGGAAATGTGCTTGTCAAAATGAACTTGAGCAGTCTCATTCTCGGTCGGTTCCCGTTCATTGCCAGTCTTGAACGAGATGATCTGCTTTGGAGAGAAAATGTTTTTAAAGAGAAAGAGTTCATTCGCTTGTGGTTTCATCATTCATGATCCCAAAGCTGACGTCATCCTTAGTTTTTTGATATTCCTAGAGACGCTCTAGATATTCCCAACATTCCTAGATTCAGTTCTCAGTCGGGAAATAAATTTTGGAGTGGGTTTCGAGCTCGCTAGTCGCTGTAGCTCTGTAGCCAAATCAATGCCAGCCCATTTCGTCAGAAGGATTGAGATAACTCGAAGTCATGAAAGGCCCATTCCCCTTTGGAGTTCGACCTCCCTCGGACATGGACACATCGACTACCGAGTACACGTTGTAGTAGGTCGCTTCTCTCTTAGCAGCAGGTGAATTCACTCAGAGGTGCATTATCATCATCCTCATTAGTGATGGGAGCCAAACAGGAGCTTGGGCAAGCGGTCCGGTACAGTACCTTGGACTTGCCGAAACTTGGGTCTACTTGGGTGCCTGTACAAGTATTTTTCCCATCTTACAGGTTTGCCAAATTTGCTAGGAATGAAGACTAAACCTTCGGCATCAGAATTTCAACTAACCAGAAAGTTTCAGCGAAATAGGGCCCATGCCCTTGTTAGGATGGATTTTTAGATGAAAATACACAATTCAAGGCTTTTGTATCGAGAAATGCAAAAGCTTTTGAGAATATTTCAAAAAAAAAAAAAAAGAGATGGCAACTTATATTTTTTTCTAGCAACTCTGAGTGACCGAGCTTGTTCCCAAGTGTGACTGTTAAATCTCTTTCTTGATTGGCCCGAAAAGTGTATTCATGTGTGGCTTAGAACGGAAACTAAAGAAAAAACATGGTTTTGCAAATGCTATCCAAATCAAAAAAATTTTTGTTTCACTTCCACTGTTTATTGCTAAATTATTAAGGTCAAAAGATCATTGAAAATGCAACTTGACATTCTTTTCTTCTAAGTCACACTGCAAGCATCTGAAATCTTCTAAGAGCAACTGCCGGCAACTGCATCTTCCAATGTTCCTTGAGCTTGGGAAGTGTATTGGTGTATTGCCCAAATAATGCTTGTCAACAACTTGTGCTTGGGGTGTTTGTGATGACTCATTACTTGCCCAGGTCACATCACTAATCCTCATCCTCATCTGGAGCAGCGAGCTTGTAATATGCATGCGTGTGTGTGAGCCGTGTGAGCCTCCGTCGTTCTCTGACAATCTGACGGAAGTCCCGAAGAGCTATCTATCGCTACTAGCTTTGATAGCTTTGATATTCCTCTAGGACTACGAGTACTACTACTTGAACAATCCTCCAACCTACGTCGTCAACGTCGACGTCGTTTGAGCACATTACACAGCTTTGAGAGGTGGTTGGTTGCATATGTATGTGAGTGTGACAAACGGCCCTTTCCGCCAGGCCTTGGTTAGAGTCCCCTCTCAATCGCCGATGAGTTAGTCTCAAGTGAGTAGTGGCCTGGATCTGATCTGCAGCCAAGAACTTCCAGCACTTTCAGCGCTCGTCAGGGCCTTCTTGAGTCCTGCTCGAAAGTCCTCTCTCTCTCTCTCTTTCTGTCTGAAAGGCACACGAATCCCAATCGGGATTAGACACGGGACCATAATATTGACAAAGGCCTCATTTAGGAGACGGAGTGAAGTGAACCTCAGCTTTTCACTGAAACACATTCAGAGACCAAAGGCTGAGCATAACGGTCTACATCAGAACAAAGGTCAGCCAACCAGCCGCCGTCTTCTTCTTCATCATCGTCCTCATTCCCCTCAGCACAAAGAGAGAACAAGTCCTGGTGAAGCATCCCAAGAACGTCCAAGATATTTCGTTCATTCTCGCTCGGTAATTCATCTGAAAGGACGTTTTGAAGCAGCCATCGTTCTTATTCGAAGCAGCCTTGATGACTTGATCGATGATGGAGATCTCGTGTACAAAGTGTGATATGAAGTTACCCGAATCTATGTGCTCAAGGTGGTGACGACAGACGGGTCGAGTTCGTTCCTTCAATTATCCAGTGGCTTTCAACCCTGCCCATTCCTCAACGTCACCCAAAGTTCCTCAAGACATATCCTACTCCTCCTCCTTCTGCGCTCACCCTCTGAGTGCATGGGTGGGTGGTGACTCATTGGCGTGATCTTTTTTTCTTCTTTCCCTTTCACCCACTTTTTTCCATCATTTTGAGGGGGAGAGGACAAGTGTCCGAGTGCCTATCCGACAAGAACGTGGGTTTAAAGGCGATCCTTGTTCCCAGTCGATATAATTAGGCGTTGGCCCATTGCCAAGATGAGTTTGATGTCACCAAAGAGGATACCCCCGGGTGCTCCCCCATCATCCCTCTTGCCCATCTATGTACTCGTTCTCATTTGCGTCCTCCCCTGGACCACAGTGGCAGCCTCGTCCTCGGAGGATTTGCGAACGCTCCACGAGCTCGAGTACAAACGGCTGTACGAGACCACGTTTGAGAAAGAGGCACTGGAGGCCATCCGCAGTCTCCATCAGCAATTGGACGACGATAAGGATGGGACGATCGAACCCTCCGAAACGGGAGACTTCATTCGTGGCGACTTGCAGTACGGGAGTGACAAAAGGCGTCAGACCAGTTTCCATCACAAGGATTCCGAGATCACAGTGAAAGATTTGTGGCTCACTTGGCGAAACTCCGAGGTGTACAACTGGACCGTGGACAATGTAGTCGAGTGGTTGGAGAAAAGTGTCGATCTTCCTCAATACGCGGAGCGCTTCCGCGATGTAGGCATGAATGGAACTCACTTGCCCAAAGCGGCAGTGGGGTCCTCCTATCTCAACAAGGTCTTGGGTATCTCCAATCCCATCCACCGATCCAAGATTAGCCTCAAGGCCATGGATGTGGTGCTATTTGGTCCACCGAGGGACACGAGCAACGTGCTGAAGGATGTGATCCTCACATCGTTGCTCGTAATTGCGGTCACGGGCCTCCTCTACGCCTATCGGCAAAATAAAAAGTCTCAGCAGCATCTCCAACGGATGATGACCGATATGGATAGCTTGGCAGTGGCCGAGCAAACGTTGCAAGAGCTCCAAGAGAAGCTACATCAAAAGGATTCAAAAATCGAATCGTTAAGCTCAACTCCCACGGATAATCCGGATTCCGTCGTGATGAGTCAAATGCGCGAAGAGCTCGAAATCTTGCGCAACGAATTACATCGAGCTGAGCTCGAATTGGAAGACAAGTGTTGGGTGGCACCGCCCGTGCTTCAGCATTGGCTTCAACTGACCTACGAAATGGAATCCCAGACGTACAACGCTAAGAAAAAGGCCGCAGAGGAGCAACTGGAAGTGGCCAAAGACATGTGCGAGAAGCTGAAACGAAAGCGATCCAGTCTAGTGGGTGCATTTGTTTCCACGCATGGGCGGTCCATCGATGATGTGGACCGGTACATCATGGACGCCAAGACAGCCCTCATGGAGGTCACCAAAGATCTGACAGAGAGAAGTCAGAGGTGGCGTCAGATCGAGATCCTTTGTGGCTGTCCAATTGTGACCAACCCGGGTCTTCTAGCCATTCAAGGGCTTATTCGTCACGTGGGTGGTGGGCGAAGTTTGATCAGTCGGGGTCTCCTCTCTTCTCGCATGTCTGGCAGTGCCTCTCAAGATGATCTGATGATGGACGACAATATAGACGCACTTTCGGTGGCAGCCTCCAGTGCTCACATGTCCAGATCGGGTGCGGCCTCTTTGAGATCAGCCGCCATTCACATCAGTGCTGCGGCGAACACGAAGAAACGACACGAGGTCAAAACCTTGTCCCGCGAATCGAGTAAGGAGTCGAGTTCTTCAGATGAGTATGACCACAATCACCACGGTCATCATGCCCCATTGCCAAGTTCCACAGCACTTCGAACAATTCCGTCTTCCTCGTCCTTTCAGCATGACCATAAGATCCGATCTGCCACACCTCCGGCCTCCAGTCTTCGAACCACAGGTTCGTCGCCCCTAACGGAGAAACGTAATAAAATGATGGTCAAGTCCCTTAGTCAAGATGCTGGAGGCTCAATGCAAAGTGCTGCAGCATCCCTACAAACCCCAACGGTTGTGTCTAGTGTGTCCGATGGACACCTCCACGATTCTATGAAATCTGCGAGTAGTTCCAGTGAGAACTTGCCCCCGCAGTTTACTCTTGGGGCACCTAGTAACCCACCCTCAATTGTCGAGGAGGTGGAAGAGTCCTGCTCAGCCTCTGACACTGGCTCGATGAACGACTTGAACATGAAGACCTCCAAGAAGCGAATGTTCTTCCACTTTAAGCGGAAGAAGGAAAAAAAAGCTGCCATTTGACAATCAGATCCCAAGCTATCTCCAACTCTCCCGCCTGTTTGTTCCCCGTCAAAAACTAGAAAAAAGAATGCCATTGCCAAGATTTTTTCTATTGCCAACTTAGGTTCAGAGGGTTCAGACCGTTTAAGACAATAGACAATCCTAGTTTCTGAACGATTTCCAATTGACCACAAAATCATTCAATTTTTTTGCTCCCGTATCAAAGGCGATTGATTTTTGGAAATGTTCCCGTTGTGGTTTTCTCGGACATTTTATATGTGTGTTTGTTTCTTTCAATCATCAACCACTTGCATTAGAGAGGAAACCATTTAGAGCATTCTAGTTACCATGATGTGATGATGATTGGTGAATGACATTTTGAGGTTAGTCTTAAATATGTGCATTTATCAGTCAAATTTGCGGCCTACCATATAAAAAAAATTGAAAGACGGACTGTATGCAATCGCCTTATTAGAAGAAAAAAATCCACACCCTTGGTGCGTGTCACACGTCAAAAAAAGCTATTTGTCGTTGGCCAACTCTAACCACAAGTGTGAACTTAGATGGCTGGATGACTTGAAATTGAACACAAATGAACGAGAAATTTTCGCTCAACCAACCTTCCAATTGAAATGGAAAGTTACACAATTATCGCCCTATGTCAGCCCCTAATGTCTGTTTCATACATGCTTGTCCTTCCCATCCCTTACTTGAGACTCCGTGCTTACAACATTTATCACTCGCTATTTATTCCCCTTGAAATTGTTCAATTTTTTACGATTAGATCCATAAGCAACCGAGAGTCATGTCATTCACAATACGTTAATAAAACACTTAAACTCCACTTGTCAAACACTTGTTCATTGCTTCAATATGAGACCCAATCAAATGTGTTTCATATCCATGGCTTGATATTTCTAATCTTGGAGGAAGGCATTGAGATACATAATTTTAGGCTTTGATAACAGGAAACTGTATCTCAAGTTGACTGAATACATAACTGAACGTACAAGAAAAAAATAGTTTGGTAACCCTACACCAACAAGTTTGCTCATTCTTGGGTATCCCTTAAAAAATTCGCTGATTTTGAAGATGTAGTGTCTCTCAAACTTATCTCATTCCTAGCTCATTGCGATTGATAATGCGTTTTGTAATTTCCTTCCCATCATCTCATCTCGGCATTTGACGGCAAAACTAGTTTTGTTCCCATAGTTCACTATAGTACTTTAAAAGGTCTATTCAAGTGTAACCAAAAACCCAAGCTATGAGCTGAGACTTTATGAATTGACATCCAGCCCTTTTCTTTGGTTGTCAATGGCCTGGAGACACCAAATTAACGGGTGATTGTCTCCTTGCATCATTTGTAAAGTTTATCAGATCCAAGAGTTGGTCCTTAATTGGCCACTAGCTACTTACCTACCTCGTGTCAAGAAGTGTGAATAAAATGCACATTTCATTCGCTCTTTCCTTGGTGTTATACGCAGCGTGCGTTCAACAGGCCCTTTGTTCAGGCCCACGGCTAAAGCATAGGGCCTCAGATAACGACACGTCTGGCAAACCTGAGGGTAAACCAATTCATCTTGCTAAAGCTCGGTCATGGTTGGCTTTCCTCTGATAGATGAAGCTCTTAATATTGATTCTAATCTTTTAGGTGTGTGGACAGTCTTAGATCAAAACGCTTCGAAACACAAGCATAAACATTTGCCCAGTTGTATACTAGCTCGGTTAAGGGTGAGTATCGTGATCCCTGTACAACATCCTACAGGTGAAGTCACCAATAAAACCATTGTGGTGCCCGAAAATGCCTCGGTGAGTGGAACGTGTGGGGCCACTCAGCAACGAATTACGCTCATGTGGAATAACACGGCCGAAAGTGGGAAACTCGTTAAGACCGGACAACTCACGTTTCTGTTCGCTAAAAAGGTTTGACAACTCATGCTGTATTCTCCAGTTCTACAGCTCTATGGCCATGACAAATCCAACAAGAGAGTATCCTGGCCAATCGTTATTTCAGAACTCGAAAAGTCCGATTTTCCTGTCTGGCGTGTGGGCCAGTATGGACTTGTTTCTGGAGGATGGCGTCCTTAATTTGTTGAACGACGGGAATCCCTCGCAGAACTTGATGCTAGCGGCGCCCGATTTGTACATTTGGGAGACCCCATCGCGATTTGCATACGTCTGCCATCATCAGTCCTTCATTGCGCTGCAGGCCACCACTTTGCCCACCCAATTAGGTATCAATGAAAGTAAGAATTCCTTTTTTTGTCGACTAAAATTCAATTCCCCTTCATCATCGATTGAAGGAAGAAGATACCACCAATCTCTCGAATCATTTAGGTAACATAGTCATGGTGGATCCTGTGTATGAGAATGAAGCCTATCTCGTGTTTCACGACCTGGCTGTGGAAGCATTCCGCCACAATCGATTTGCCAAACATTTCACTCATTTGAAGTATGATTGTCGCAAGAAGTGGAATTACGACTACATTCCATACCTGGTTGGCACTGCTCTGGTGGCGTTGGTGGTATTCGATATCTTCGTCTTCATATTCAGAAAACAGTTGGGATGCGATTCAATTCTGAATGAAGAGGATGAGATCAGGGGAATGGATGATGACAATGATGTGGAGCCCTTAATCGTGACAGAAACGAGTGAGATTGAAAATGAGGGAAATGCTTCTTCTTCCTCCCATCAAAGTTGAATCCAATGGGTTGTAATTGTGTGATTGGCTAGTTGGCTCATTGTTTGTTTTGCTGGAATTTGAATGATTTTTTTATTGTCTTTGGAGATCCAATGGAATGTCAATGAACATATTTTACCTGCAAATTACAGCTAGAGACTAATTACTCGGAACAGTATCGACAAAGAAACGTCGGGCAATTAATGATTTTGTTTTCTCTCGTGTTCGTTAATTCCCAACATTTCACGCATTTTTGC
This sequence comes from Tigriopus japonicus, assembly GCA_010645155.1. Taxonomy (NCBI): domain Eukaryota; kingdom Metazoa; phylum Arthropoda; class Copepoda; order Harpacticoida; family Harpacticidae; genus Tigriopus; species Tigriopus japonicus. The sequence continues at coordinate 4,732,935 of CM021321.1, forward strand.
TCTGATGTGGAGAATTTCGTTCTCTCATATCCACAAAACAGGCCCAGTTTCAATTCTCAAACAAGCCAAACGCAGAAGAGAGACTTTTTGCATGAGTCATTCCTGGAAAATGCCTGACTCTTGTTTGCCTTTTTTTTCATTCAAAAAAATCTCGACGGGGGTAATCTTGGCCTTGAGAGCTCATGCCTTGAAGCCAGAGGGAGAGGATGAGGGGGAGGGAGATGGAGAAAGAGGGATATTACTGAAACTGATGCTCCGAATGAATGTGTTTGTGCGTAGCGTGGAGCAATGCGAGTCTCGTTTTCTCGTAGACCCAGTCAGAGATTTGAATGTTGATCCTATTCGTTTTGACAGTTAAGGGGTCTTAATTCAAGATATCTCATCCTTTCATCCTCTTTCCCCCTGCCCCCCTTTTGCCCTAGTATTATTTCCCCCTCTTTGGTCTCAATTCGAGCCACCTGAGGTATGCGAGGCATGGAATACTGTAGCAAGGACAAACTTTGGATCATTTCATTTCTGTACTTTTGCTTCAATTTATGAATGACACCTAAAGGAGATAAAAAATCTCATCCATCCTCCAACATTTGAGGAGTCATCACAATTCATGGCATGAAGAGAGGTGTCTCCTTTTTTGGCAACGACCTCACTTCGTACTCCTGATTGGATACGACCCGTTGTTAGCCATTAGCCCTCGTTTTTTGGATGAGGAAAAGAACTTGTTGAGGTGGGTGCACTAAATGATAAATCAAAATATCTCCGTACACTTGCATAGCCTCGAGATATGACGTTCTCATCAAGCGACAATGGGCTTTTCAAGTAGGAAAAGCTCGTGGTATCGATCCAATCTGGAAATAGGCTCCGAAGAACAGGTTTTGAATGCTTTGAATTAAGAATTTGGTAGCATTATGATCAACAAGACGTGTGGTTTCTTTCTTCAAATTAATTAGCGGACCAATCTGATCCAAATCAGATAAGCGATGCTATTCAAGATACAATTCATGGGACATGTTCAATTATCAGATCCTAATCCCAACAATACAAATCCTAAACGCGGTCGAAGGAGCAATTCAGGACTTCGTTTGAGTCTATAAATTTATTTTGATTTTGTTACATCGCAAGCCCTTCATTCGACTTGAAAAATTAATATCTGAGGTTCGGTTTCCCTTCTTTAATGTATCAATCAGTAATACTTTCACACATCTTCAGTTCGATGACCATTAATATTTTAATATAATATTTATGTGGTATTGAAACGGTTGAAGTCTCTCAACCTCTATTTTGAGAGCGCTCGCCTCTAAATGTACTTAATATACACTCTCCGAAAAAGATTTACATCGCCAGTTTGATAAACATTGGCGATGTCCTAAGCGCCGCAGACTTTCGGTGTTTTCTTCTGCGAAACGGCTTTTGGTTACCCTGAAGAAACCGGGCTAAATAGCTTAGGATATCCGTTTCCGGGAAAGCAGCTTTTGGTTTTGAGGGTGGAACAACCAGCCCTAAAGGACGGTCATCCTCAGTTTTGATAAACAATGGTCCCGTGTTGAAAGACTCTTCTTCCTCTCCGTAATCGTCGTATTCTTCTTTTTCCGCTGGTTTATTTACGTACGCTGGGGCGTTCATGTTGAAAGTGAGCTTATCAATGTTGTACTGATTGCCATAATTTGGCTGATAGGCCTTGGGTTCTACGTCGATTGGATTCAAATCGGCAGTCCTTGGAAGTTTGGGTTGATTTGCGGCAAGAATTGAGTGAATTAGTGAAATCCACCTGAACGTGGAGGACGCTTCCTGTTGTTGAAACTCTGATGAGGCCTGCAGGGATTCCGGAACATCTGAAGTGGTTTGGGGTGAGGTTCTTGTGGGCATGGTGGTCGTTGAAGTAATTTCCTTAATGGTTGTAGCCTGAGTGGTCGGCAGAGCTCTAGTAGTAGTGGTGGTGGTCGTCGTGGGGGTCTGGGTGGTTGTTTTAACTGGAGGTGCAGTTGTTGAAGGGCTAGGGGTGGTTTTAGAACTCTCACTGGGCATGGGATAGTCGAGGATATCATTGATTGAGATTGGTTCGTAATCCACGGGTTTGAGTTTGAGGTGAGAAAGATCACACTTGTCAAGACCGCCACTTAAGTCCGCCAAGGCGAGCGTCAATGCCTGGGTGATTTTACCGCCAAAGTGAATCGTTTGTGGGTTAAGATCGGGGTTGGTAACCGTGTCGCACCCTTGATGATAGCATTTGTGCATATAACCCCGGTGGAAAGCTGTAAGAGAAAATATTTGAATAATTATCAACGCTTTTATCAAAAGTTCCACGTACACAAGTGTGTGGAAGTTTTTTGCTTCTTGGTTATGAATGTTGGTTTTAATTGAAGAGAAATCACATTCATAAGTTCAAACAAATGTTGTTTTGCTCACTCACATTAGAAGGAAATGTATCTATATTTCTGTTTGTACTTATCTTCTAATCTAGGACCTAAACTCGTTTCTTTGTCCATTCCTCGTTCATCAAATAAAAAAACAAGAAAATCAACATTTGGAAACGGTAATGTAGTTAGGTTGCCATCGTAAGGAAATATTCCGTTATAGAAATAACACAAAAAGTATAGCTATTTCTTTTAACCGGGTTTGATTCTAGTGGCACAGAGAAGGTCCTTTCTCTGGTCTTTTTACTCTTCTTTTCTTCATTGAAAAGGAAGCTAGAGTGGCTACGCGTACTAGTGCGTTCTATAAAATGCCTTGTGTGAGTGCTTCACCAGACGGCGTGGGTTCGAATCCTGTTGGGGTCGGATTGAAGCTGTCGGGAGAATTCCTTTTGGAAGCCAGAGTGGCCACGCATACTAATGCGTTCTTTTAAGTGCCGAGTGTACGTAAGTGCTTCCCAGACGGCAAAGGTTCGAATCGTGGTGGGGATCGGATTGAAGCTGTCGGGAGAAATCCTTGTTTACAGGGAATCGCATTCCTTGTAGCGGTAGTAGAAAAATCCGCAAAAAAAAAGAAAAAAAAATGAATTCAGCAAAAACCAAAGCTCGCTGAGAACGATTATCCATAAATAATCATGGTAACTTTCTAAAGCACATACTTGTCTATATGAACAATGCATTTGATATTTCAAATTGAAGAAGAATGCTGCTAACTAACTATTAATACTATTGGAGCCTAAATGACTCGGAGCGGCAATAATCTTGCTTGGACTTCTTACCCCATACAAATAAAACCAGGTAATTTTGTGTACTACTAGGTGGAGTAAAAAGTAACCTCCTAGACCGCCAAGATGCAACGCTATTGCAAAAAGCTTATAGTACCTTGTAGTCCGTTCATATTTAGGCATACGCCTCAAACTTCAATGGATTATTGCCCTTCATTGTGTTTTGACGACTGATTGATGTTGACGTGTTTGGGATCATGTCGAAATGGATCAACATGATTTTCGTTTTGTCTTAAAACATTACTTTTTACAAAGCAAAATGGCGGAGGAACCAAAATAAAAGTTTAATAAATGTAATGAGATAAATGCTCCGTCAGATCATACCAATAAATATTAGTTTTGCCACTTTTGTGGTCTCCAAACCTTCAATACCGATCAAAGACGTTGTCGATGACCCTCCGAAACAATTACTGATGAAAATAATACTAAAAAATTCAGTATAGTCTTCATGTTCCCCATCCCAGCCAGCCCCATTTCATGAACTTTTTTGACGTTTTCATCCGTAAAATCATCAGATTCATTTTCAACATGATGCCAAACACGTCAACATCAATGCAGTCAAAACAAAATGAAGGACAATAATCCTTTGAAATTTGAAATGAATGCCTAAATATGAATGAAGTACAAGGCACTGTAAGCATATTTTGCAGTAGCATTGCATTTTGTCGGTCAAGGAGCTTACTTTTCACCCCACCTAGTAAGTTAGTAATAACACTCCTCTTTGATTTTGGCTCGTTTGATTTATGCATTGACAAAATTGATAGCAATTCACCAACGAAAAATCTAACTGGCTACTTTTCAAGTTGATAACCATGAAGTCCAAATGAGGCTGAGGAAGGGGAAAGAGTTTTTTTTCAGAAGAGTTTGACCTATAATTGGTGTTCAACCCCTTCCATTATATTCTTCCACTAAGAGAGATCTCGAGGGAAGAAATGGAATCCGCCCGTTCGGAATACTTAACTTACAAAATCTTCGACATTCCTGGGATTTAACCAAGTCAGAAGTCTTTTATAAACGGACCGAAGTGCAATTTGGCTATTGTAAATTGAAAATACATAACTTTCTCTCCACTATCATACCATCACTCTGACATCAAGGAACAAGTTCATTGTTTGGTGCAATCAGTCCAGCTCATCTTGGAGTCGTCGACAGGAGGTAAGATTTTTTTTTTGTTAGTTCCCTCTCTCACGCCAGTAATTAAGCACCCCTCCAATGCTTTTTTCCTTCGTCTAATAAAAATTCAATGCTGTTCAAAATATGCTGGCTTCTACATTGACTCGTCTTTTCCAAAGGTCTACGACCCAACTCTTTTTTTCACGAGGTTAGTTTAAGCCCTGAAGTGGTTCTTCAAACAAAGTTTAACTCCTTGTCTAAAAACTGCTCCTTCAGTAGACAATATGAAGTACGAAACAATGACTCTGTGTGCGTAGTTACTTGAAGACTTTCTATGTACTAAGTAGATTACTGAATTGAATGACCCTAAACATAGGCTACGGAAAAAAGGAAACCTATAAATGCAACATTTTTTTGGATAAAAGGCTTTCAATACCGTCGGTGTTTTTTTACCAACAAGAGATGCTAATGTGTAGTTACGTCAAGTAATTTTCAGACACGTTCAATCTTCCTTGCACGTGATCATGCAACAAAGTTTTCGACGGTTGCCATGAAATCAACTTTCCACGTCAACTCCCAACGAGTCAAACCTAACCACACTTCCCACTTAAACTACAGTACAATGTACATCCTAAACACGTTGCCCGACGAAAACGATCTGCTTCGAGTTGTAAATTGAAAAGTTCTGTGAAAACAAAGTAGGTGCTTGGCAGACTGAATGGGGCTTATCATGGTACACTTATAATTAATCATCTTAGCAATTACTTAAAGAATTGAAATGATGTATCTAACATCTATCTTGCCGAAATGGTTACCTCGACTTCTTGACGAGAGAAAGGTCCCCGGTTTGATTCTCCCTTTTGATCTCTCTCGACAAGAAGTTTTTAGACCTCACCTTGTCCACACCCACAGATTTAGAATCAGTTTGATGCTGGAATACCAACTGAACAAAGGAATAATCCAAATAGGTATTGTTTATTGGCTTCGCCAGCCGAATGAGTAGTTGTTCTACGAATTCATATAAATTTAAACATTAAGTTAACACATTTAATCAAAAAAATCAACTCTTATTGCATTCTTTCCAAAGACAAATTCAAATTCAATTTTACTAGAGTTTTTGTCATTTTTTTGAACCAGCTAACAAGATTTTCTTAACAGGGCAGCATCCTATGTACGTACAATGCAAAGGATGATGAAAATTGAGAGATATTTTTCTCTTGCTTTCGCAAACGGATACCAATAAAAAGCTATCATACTTGAACATGTTTTGTTGTCCAACCTAGAGTGGGAGAGGGCTTTTAGGGAAAACAAAATCAGGAACTTGATTACCAAAGCAGCCCAAAGGCAAGTTTATTGTGCCAACTAACTTCGAGTTGGAATTAAATACTTGACAATCAAGCCTCCACTTTCTCTTTCCTATTTTATGTTATTCGACATCTGAATCCAAGGAAACATGACAATACTCCAAAAGGCTTTTAACTTCGTAAAACCAATCTGTTTTCACTCAAATCGGATAATTATATTTTTAAACTATTTTTGATTGCTCTTACCCGTGTCAGTTATAAGAACACCGCCCAAGGATCGAAAGGATCGGTCATCTTCATAGTACCAAAATCTAGAATTATCACTACGCCAGAAAAAGGTATGGTTGAAGAAATCTTGGTGAGAGGCCAACTTCTCGGTGGGCATTTGCTTCAGGTTGAAATGCTTTGCGTCATAATGTCCAGGGGAAAGGCGTTTGAAGTACGCGTTGAAAGTCTCGGCCAACCTGACCTCGCTGAGCTTATTCCTGGAAATAATGGCCACAAAATCGCCCTTATTGTCATTGTCCTCAATGGACTTGGCTACCTCTGGGACGATTTTCATCCAGTTTGTGGGCACCAATTGCGAGTCGGGGTCGTCGTCAAAGTTTAATAAGGTGTCTAGAATGTAGGCTCCTGGAAGAGAGAATACCCTGAGGTTAGAAAATGACCAGGTTAGGAGTGAAGTGTTAATTTTTCGTGGCATTTTGGTGCACCTTTCCCTCACGAGATCCGCCTTGAGTCTACATAAGTAATGTCTTGTTTTTCAATGCACAAAACTTTCCCTTTGCTCAGACAAAAAGAAACTGGAAGTTCATTTTGCATTCTCGCTTGATGTCACGCAAAGCTCTTTTTTCTGGTCCAATGCCTCTTTAAAAAATCCATATACTTCCCCTCAGCCATTAGTCAAATGAGGTTGCTGTTTTAAAAAAAATCACAAATTGGGACCAAAATGAAAGAAATCATAATAAAATTCTAAAAAGAAAGGGTCATTGGCAAGTTCATTGGTTAGTTATTGCAACCATCGATTTACTGCAATATGACATTGGTTAGTGTCAGACAGACACTTTGTTTTTGAAAATTTTCAATAAGCATTTAGAAGGCGCAAAGTTTTCCTTCGATGTGACCAAAAATCCCACCATATTGGAATTGGTGTTTTTCTCTAACACCCCTTTGTAACGATTTGAACTTTAAGAGGCGTTCATAGCCCCCCTCCTTTTTAGTGCATTGTCAAAGTGCCTCTACAATATCACTCAATTTTATTGAAAGGTATTTGTTATTGATTTAAATTTGAAGTTTCGCTCATAATCGTTTTCCTATTCTAAGCTTAAATTTGATTTTAAACAAGGAACACTCTTTTTTCAGCTAAGCTTTTTCTAGGTCTTTATATCCGAGAGCAAATTGGGAAATATTCCACCTGAAACTCACTGGGTGGCGGAAAGGAATTTGACCTCTCGCCTCTACTCCATGATTAAGCCATCAATGTTTCAAGCTCATGATGCACTCACCTTGAATTGGTACGCCTCTATCCACGAACTCGGGCATGATATATTTTCGTATGAACTCTAAACTCCCATAGCAACCAGACTCTTCCAAGTCAAAGGCAACAAATATAATGGAATACTTATTGGTGTGGCATTTGGCCCTAGCCAAAGTGGAAGCCACCTCCATCATAACGGCCACTCCGGACCCGTTGTCATCAAACCCTGGGGTGTTCACCACGGTGTCCCAATGGGCTCCAACAATCAATGGTCGGTCTTCTCTTGTTCCGAACAAAGTCCCAGGGAGAACTCCAATAACATTTCCACCTGGTGGGGACGTAATCATCTGCAAGTTTTTTTTACTTTAGTTGCTCAAGAAATTACAATTTGGCTAAGCTGCTTTAAGTCCACACAATTTCTATTTGGAAGGAGCAGACCTGCACATTTTATTGAAATAACATTTTGAGATCGAAAGGTACAATACCGTGGGTCAAAGAAGCTTAACCCCAAGTACAGGGTTGTCATAAATTTGTGTCCACGAATCTTTTTCTTGAAGTTAAAGCAAGTTTGTTGTGCAAATAAAATGTGTCAGACACATGTTTGTCCAACGATGAGTTTACAGCTGTTTCAAGTATTCCACCTAAATGAGGTCTTATGATGTGCAGCGTCAAAAAGGCATCCAACCCACTTCAGGATAGATAGCGTGGCATTGAATATGGACTTGGAAAATGAACCTTTTTAATTCTTTAAAGTAAACTTTAATTCAAGAAGACTCTGTCCACTTTTGTATTTGAGGGTTACTGCTAAAACCATTTGATGCATTCAGTTGCCACGCGAACTGTAATTCCTTGGGCCAAGGGGTATTTTCAGTTACTTGGCAGCGATTTGCCCATCACCTTGACAGTAATCCGCCCGTTCTTCAAATAAAGTGCACATGCCGCTTAATATGATCAAAAAATAGGCAATAGGTACTAGGCCAAACTATTCACAATATGGCTCAGTCAAAGTGGGCATTAAATTTACTTATATATTTTTATGTTTGAAGAGCTAGCCTATTGGCCGAAAGCACGATCGAACCTTTAATTGCCTCGTTCCTTCGGAAAATCGCCGCGAGGAGTCCGTTAAAGATCGCCGCTATGTATTACCGCTCAAAATTAACATTGTCACGGTACTATGTTGCATCAAAGCCAACCTACCACCAATCAATGCTCGGAATTAGTTCAGCATTCAGTCATAGAATGGTATGCCTATATCTAGTATGATGAAGCATTTCAAAGGTCGGTTACCATGCATGGAGATGCAAACGATTCATTAGTCATGATGCATTTGCGAAAGTTAATCTTGTCGGTGTTAATGCAAACGAGCCAGTCACTTCTGTCAGACAGATAATGGCGACCCCTCAGATTAAACACCAGAACTTTCCTGACCAAGCTCATTGTGTTTTGGAGAGAGATTAAGCACATAAGCCAGGAGGCGAATGAAAGATGTTCAGTTGCCCATGAAATATAAGTTGCCTTCAAATGCATTTTTCGTTGTCAGACTTTCTTTTTTGCTGATGAAGTTCGGGTATCTAAGCACTTCCTTCTCAGTACCCTCTAATCAAACGTCTGGGACGAGCACGAATACTTGGATGTACTACATGACAAACCTGAGCAAATGATTGGACATGGCCTTTCCCATGTCAGCTCAAAATTATGCACAGCCCATTTCTTTAGCAGCCGCGTCATCACGATTCATTCCCATAAAGATGGCAAATCTGGGGAGAGATATTTGTGAGAAGATTCCTCGTCAATGTTATCTACCAATCACTTGGAATGAAACCGAAACAGTCTTGGAGAGAAGAGGCTTTTGCTCTCAAAGGTGACCTTATTTGCTCAATGAATTGGAGCTGGTTTGTTTCAAAGTTAAGTTTCATGCCATGAACAAAAAACAGGTAGAATTTTCACTTACCAAGGAACTCGGCCAAAGAGCATTGTAAAGTCCATCAGTTTTCTAGTATTCTTGATGATCGCAGAATGATAGAAAAGTGGGTAATCTGTGCCCAAAGTAGCCATTCAGAGGCAATCAATCTTTTCCACTGACAATTCATTCGGTATTTAGAAGTAAGCATCGCCAAGCCATTTTGCATGTGCTTGTGCCTAATGGTGGCTGATCTTGCTGCAGCACAGATTTTAGATTGACTGTTTAAAAACAGGAAATTGCCTTTTTCCATGTTTTCTCGTGCCTTGCGTGAGTAGGTTAAAGGAAAACCAATGAGAAAAAAATCGTGTCACCAACATGCACAATGACTTCAAATCCATTTGTGCCTAAACTATTTAGACTGTGAGGACCATAACGGATTTTTTGGTTTTGTTTTAGGATCAATCAAGCAGCGGTCAAAGTTCAGGTTCGTTTCAATGCAGATCGTACTCATTTCTCACCCTACGGAGCATCATTCATAGTGGCATCATTATCTGTGCTCTGAAGGTGGTGTTGAGAAGAACTAACTGCATTTTACAGACGTCTTCCGAGTTCGAAATGACACGACACCTACGAAACCTCGCTTTGAGAATCGGTCGACACTTAATCATGGGTAGAAAAGCTATATTTGTCCTATGGGCGGGTAGTTCAACCAACTCTTAAGATTTCGCCTCTTGTGCGAGAAATGCTTTAAATAATCGCTGTCTCAAAAAAATGGGTCATTCTTAGCGCATGGCTAATCCATTAGGTGTGCACCTCGTTAATAATCATCAGATCTCTGACGAATGTGCCCTTTTCGCACAAAAGGTTACTTTAAAATGTTATTGGAAATTGGGAAAAGGGATTTTTCAAAGTATACACATTCCCTTTTGAATAAAATGGTAGCGGACAATCGAAAAAAATGCGGCGACAATCACTTCAAAAATAAAAAGGCATTACGATCAAGGGATACTACATCTCTTTTACATCTTTTCTTTGTACTTTCATGATCTATGGTTAATCATTCGAATGTGCAAAAAGGAATGTTTTTCACTATTTGACAATTCATACCAGATGGATGCCAAAATTTTCCAATCTGAAAAATCATGAACCATCTTTAAACCTTCTCTTCACGGTCTTTAGATCAAAGCTAAGCCAATAAAATTTCAAAAAAGTACATTTAGTTTGATTTTGGCATTTTGTTTTACTGGATAATGTTGTTCCCAGGATGCTAGCAAACGTACTGTTTTCCCAACAAGACGTAAGATTTGTTTTAAGTGAATAACATTTTTCTCCAGGAATATCTATCATCCCTAGCCCATGCCAGGAGAAAAGATCCCATCAATAAGCTCTGTATCATCCATGAACCATATTCGAAGTGTCAACTTACCGATTGTTCTGATTGATTTGGACCGTAGCCCAAAGAGGGTCGAGTGGCCGTAAACTGCTGCATATTGGTCAAAAGGCCCATTCTACCGAATTTCCCGTAGAGATAACTCCCCACAGCATGCCGATTGTTCGAATGACTCTCCTCGTTTCGAGGCAAACTGAACACCTTGGTCAACATTTGCAACAAGACATTCTTATTCACTTCCATTGGTCGAGTGGGGTTTGAGTCGCGAATCTGAGTCTCCTCCTTGTGCAACATGAAAAGCGGATCGATCGTGGCATTGCTGGCTTGAGCACTGTCAAAGTTCACTCTCATGGCCATGATGGTATCAAGCAATTCCGGATGTTTGTCATCTACGGGATTCGTGGGCCTACTTTGCAGGTGGAAGTTCAAAGTAGGAAATGCCGGATTCTCGAGGGTGAAGTGCTTCACGGGGGAGAAGAAGTAGTTCACGTAGTGTTTGTAGAAGTCGTTCAAAGTCATGTCTGAAATCCATGGCCAAAGTCAAAAATATGGATGTATTGAATGAGCCGTGTTTTATGGCTGTAAATGAGGTCAGAAAAAGGGACATTGAGCCCAGTGTTCAGAAATACTAATACTTTTCAATATACTGTTAATGATGAGGATGCTTTATTTAGGGTCTCGAGTCAATAGAAAAGTGCGATCGCTAGGTCATTCTATAAAGCGAACGGTTTGTTTTAGTGGGGCGACATTTAAGCGGGTTAGTATTGTTTTCACGCAACTTTGATGGAAGTGTCATAAATGATGAAAAGTTGATGTGTTGGAAATTGCCGAATGCATGCAATAGGTTTTCAGAGGAGTTATTTGGTTGATTTTGACGACTTGTCACCTTAAACGCGACAATCACGGTCTAATAATTTCGTTATCTTGATTCAAAAAACATTCATCTCCAAAGGTGGGGCACACTCTTATAATCAACTTCCAGACAAACGAATCATTACCGTCAACATTGATGGTGCTGTACATAATGGCGTCGAACTTCTTCTCGTATTCTCTGGGATCGACTCCAACGTAATTAACACCCATTCCTAAATCATAATTAGGTAATTGTTAGGCCTACAGAGCCTTTTTCGACACACTTCACCAACACATTCCTACCTTCAATCCAATGGAAATGAACCAACGAACCCAATAATATCCACCAACATTTTTGGAGCTTGCCAAAGTACCCTCTCATGGTCTCTACTCAGATAGGCCGTGATCATAAATCAAGAAGAACTTTGTGAGGCTCTTAGCAAATGTACTATATATCAATGGAAAGTAATGTTATCAAGAGGAAACTCTACCGGCAACTGACAGCACACGGTGAACCCAAGATAGATGAGACGGGAACATGCACGAACGATGCGAGGATGGATACATGCATGTTGTTGCTTTTGCTGGAGCTCTCCTGTATCAGGAAGCACAGGAGCGTTCGTCGTGGCCAAGTCTTGACTCGGCGAGAAATCGAGTTCGTTTGCAAGGAAATTTCACTGAAGGTGACTCGACCGATTCGACTGCAACGTTTCCTATGCCGGTCAGGTCAATCTGTGTGAACCCCAGAACCCCAAAGCTACAAA
>CM021321.1:4763630-4775117 GCA_010645155.1 Tigriopus japonicus
AAATAGCGATCATATCCGGGTTGATCGGCCAGTTTCTTATCATTGAACAAATTGCCACTCAACGACAAACTCGATATCGAGCTCTCGGCTAAAATCGTCTCAGAGACCTCGGTCAAGGGCAAACAGTTCTCTTCCATCCTCAAGGTCTTCAAACGCGGACATCGAGCTAAACTATCGGGTAAAACGGTGATCTGATTCTGATTCAAGTCCAACTCAAGCACGGCCAACCCCGACATGTCCGCGGGCAAGGTCACCAAAGCATTCTGGCTCAAACTCAAGGTATCCAATTTTTTCAAGCTCAAAGTAAAGGTTGGAAATTGCGTGAGTCGATTCTGAGAAGCGCCGAGTTCCTTCAAGTTCTTTAATGAAGCCAAAGATTCGGGCAAGGTCGTCAGATGATTGCGATCTAAATGAAGACTCTCGAGTTTGACCAAGGCCGCTAATTGCTCGGGTAGGACCTTGAGACGGTTGTCGCTTAAATGAAGGTTACGCAATTGGTTGAAACTTTCAATCCAAGGCGGAATGGCCGTGAGGTGGTTGTGGGAAAGGTCCAGATTGCGGAGCTTGCCCGAGACCTTTTGCAAGGCCACCGGGAATTTGTCCAACTTCTTGTTGGAGAAGCACAAAGCCCCCGTTTTGTCGGCCGTTTCCATGTGCTTCTCGAGCGAACCCGCGGAATTGCCCATGATGCTTTAGTTGGAACTCCCAGTTCCAGTTCAGTGTTGATGTGAGCTTGAAGTGTATTTTTTAATATTGATTAGAGATTACTATAGTATTTCGGGCGTTGTTGTTAGAGATATGAGGAGAAGAAGAAAGTTGACCGATGACAAGAGAGTACTATGGATTATAAACGACGTAATAGATTTACAATCTGGTATTTTAATGTTGAATTCTTTGGTTTTAAGGTTTAAAAAGAAACAATGGGAAGAGGGATATTTTTATGGACTCTCTGCAAGAAGAATGTGGAAAATTGACCTCAAACAATTTTGACTTATTAAAATTGTTCTAATGACATAAATCATGGGAAGAATTAGGAAATCAACGGCGAATCTAGTTTGAGAAATGAAAAATAAACTTTGTTAAACCATCTGAAGCTTTAAATTAGTCAATATTGACCCTGAAGTCCCAATAATGTATTGCTTTGGGCATATTTTGACAAAGACGCTCCGTCACGCTGACTTTGTTTTGGAAAGAATGTTCAAAGTGAAAAATAACAACAAAAAAGTTGTTTTATTGTCTAAACATTAAATTTAACTCGAATATGTTCGCATGGGTTCTGACGCCCTCTACTAGACTGATAACCATTGAGGTAAGTACTTTCAAGTTTACAACAATTTAAGTCTTTAGTAACAATAAGATTGCAATTTGATAGCTATTTTTGTTGAATCGTTGTCTTTGCGTTGCCCATTCCTTTCCCGAAAAAAGGAAAAACGAAGGAAAGTCATGCATGTCTCTTGAAAGTCCGAACGAAACCATCGCCGCTCTCAATTCATTTGAAGTCAATTTGAGCATTCTCTTAACATCGTTAGCTAACTTTTGTTAACATCCTAAGAAATTGTGGAATTGTTATTTATGACAAATACTGACAAGCTAAGAAGTGTTACTATGTGTGCCAAGCTGGAAGAATTTAAGTGTCTTACTAAGAAAAGATGACCGATGTAAAGTGGAGACTTCTTTTAGTCTCTAATGTAAAGTAACCGTGTAAAGCTTCAATCTTGTTGTAATATGTATTCGGCGTGTATTGCCTCTCCTCAATTGGGCATTTTTGTCCACGGTGGCTTAATCTCCGGATCCTTGAGACCCTCTAATTCGCTTTCAAAATTCAATGTCGGCACATTAACCCCGATTGATCATCACGGCCCATTTCGGAGCCATCACGCGGGAACTTTATTGAGTCATGATCGTTGGGTTTTAGTCGGTGGATGGGATGGTCATGGACGAGCTCGAGATGTTCATGTTCTAGATTTGAACTCTATCACTTGGTCGATTTATACCTTATTGACCGGACCACCGAAAATGGTGGGTCCAAACTGTGTTCCTTGTGAACCCCCCGTGGGACTAAGTGGTCATAGTGTGACGAGAATCAACGACCAATGTCTGTTAATTATTGGACGAGAGGGTGGGATCAAGACGCAAAGGCGGTTCACGAGTATTTTTTATCTCTGGTTGGATCACACTCAGCAAACCTATTTCTACGCGGAAGGTAGCCAAAACGTGGATTCGCGTTCGGGTCATTCGGCCTTGGTTTTATCTCGGTCTGAACTCGCCCTTTTTGGAGGCCGAAAGAACGACCCCGTTCAAATATTGGATATCGTGACCCAAGAATTGGGTCTATCAAGTCATCCGGAAATTTTGAACCGGATTCTAGAACTGGAACCTAAAGCGTCGAAGTTGTATGGATTGCGATATCATGCTTGGATAAGATTGGCACCGAGAGTGTTCTTGGTTCACGGAGGACAGAACTTCAAGTCGATTCATAATCAATCCTCGGATTTGCTCCTTTTTCAGTTTCCCGAACGCTCCAATAATCCGCTGGTTTTTATCGTGCCCTATCAAGATGTTCGAGCTCAATATGGTCATCAATTGATAGCTCAAGGATCGGAGCTATTTTTGATACATGGAAGTAGTTGTCAGCCTTTGAAACTTGGCTAAAAATAACCATGAACATCAATGACCAAGTTTGCGAAGCGTTGGGGGATTCATTAAAATTCGCCTTGTGGAATGAACAATTTTCAGATTTGACTTTTAACGTGAGTATTGGAATCACTTACCTTAAGCGTGAATTTGATCCGTGATTTAATCTGTTATAGTGTCGAGATGGGCCGATTCGATGCCATCAAGTGATTTTAGGAGCCAATAGCACAATTCTCAAGAAACTCTTTTTAGAGGAGCTTCAAAACGAAGACGATATCCATATAGTATTGCCTGATTTTTGTATCAAAGATATCCTCATACTCTTGTCAATTCTATATTGCGGTCAAATTAACCTCGTTAAAAGGTACGTTGCTTGCACGTTGAGAAGCTTTATTTTTATAATCACGCCATCATATAATCTATTTCAGCGAGTTAAACAATCTCATCGAACTAACGAAATTGCTGAAGTTGAACAACTTTTTTGCTGCCGTGTCCGAGCAATCATGGTCGGAAAGATTTACGGGCAGTGCTCAATGGTTGGAAAGATTTGTTCCCAAGAATACCAAAGAAAAAACTTTTCATGTGACAAGCAACCTTCACACCCTCGAGAGTGTGGATGAAAGGGTGTGGAGTTGCCAACAATGCCAGAAAATATTTGCCTCCCAAACCAACTTGAATCGTCATATCCAAAAAGTCCATGCTAAAAAGACCCAAGTCTCGAGCATGAGCTATGTTTGTAATGCCGATCAAAACCCTTGTGATAGTTTGACTTT
This sequence comes from Tigriopus japonicus, assembly GCA_010645155.1. Taxonomy (NCBI): domain Eukaryota; kingdom Metazoa; phylum Arthropoda; class Copepoda; order Harpacticoida; family Harpacticidae; genus Tigriopus; species Tigriopus japonicus. Next base: position 4,767,038 of record CM021321.1, read on the forward strand.
TACCAAAATTCAAGCCTTTACGCGGCACATGATCAAAGAACACGGAGTTCCTCCGTGGAAGTGCGAGATTTGTGGCAAGCGTTTCAAGGAACACCAAAACCACCAGTTTCATGCATTGGCTCATTCGGGAGAGCGCGCGTTCAAGTGTGATCTGTGTCCAAAATCGTTCACCTCTCCCAAGACCTTGTATGGCCATAAAGAGTTGCACAAGGGAAAAAAGTTTTTGTGCCCTCATTGCGGGTTTAAAGCCCGATCGAGTCCTAACCTTTACGGCCACATTCGAACGAAACATCGGGAACGAAAACTTCGTTGCCATTTATGCAATCGTGCTTTTGCCACCTCCAACAACCTCAATCATCATGTAAGTCTACTATTCTACGCGTAATCATATGAAATGAAAAATGAGTGTTTATTACTGTAGATGCGGGTTCACACGGGAGAAACTCCATATTCGTGCGAGATCTGCGATGTTCATTTCAAGCGTGTACATCACTTAAAAGCCCACATCGAGTGTCGGACCCATTTGGACGCCATTGACAAACGAATTGCTCGAGGAGAAATTATTCCGGATCACCTGGATCCGGCTAAACGAAAGCCAACCGCTTCTATGCGAGTGCCCGTGATTTTGGATCGATCCAAATCTCCTCACAAGGTGAGCCTTCAAATAAAGTTTCGTTAGTTTGGGCTCTCGTCAAACTCAACTGATATTTATCATTTGACAAAGGTTCAAACCGCAAGTGAGAATTTGTCGGATGAATCTGAAGGCATGATTATCATCTCTACCGAGGCGACAACCGACGATTCGGACAATATGTTTGTCGTGGACACCTCCGACACCGTCATTGAAGTACTTGATATGGATAGGGAGAGCAACGAAATTGCTGCTCAAGAAGTCCCATGATATCCTGTGGGGGCTTTGCCTGAATTTATTACTTTTCTGCTCAGTCAAATTGATCTAATCATAAATATTTAATAGTGAAAATAACAATGCCCAAAATCACGCGGATGCATGTAAAAAATGGCTCCCTAGGAAGAGTTGAAAAATTTCCAGGCAAAAACCGCTGCTAGAACGGGTGCGCCCACCAGAACTGCACCTCCCACATAGCCTTTCCATGGCGAGGGATCCAATGCTTGGTAACGGCTTCGTGGTGCCCTCAATTGTCGTTGCAGATTCTCGAATCGCTTCTTGGCCTCTTGCTCGACCGTTTTCGGTGGGTGAGCTTGGTAGAGTTCCTCGGCGTCCAACAAAAGCCGCTCAAAGGGCAGATTGACGGGGATTCGGGACAGGAGAGAGTGAACGGCGGCCAAGTCACACTCGCCCATGAGCACTTCTTGACTCCGATGAAGCACCAAGACCGTGGCCAAGTAGATGGGCATGAGCGGGGGTTTGGCTAGGAAGAAATCGTAGAGTCTGACAACGTCCTCGTAATCGGGCAACACGTGACCGAACCAGGTGATGACCCAAGGTAGAGCGAAAATCGTGCCCACCTCACTGGACTCGAGAAAGTCGTTGAGTTCGGGATTCATTCGGTTGATCTGGAAGAACACGTGTTAGTTACAACTTACGTTATTAGCGACTGGAAGTTACATATGGCGTTGAAAACTTTTGTAATAATGGATTTTCACTAATTGAAGACGGGGAAAAGGTTTTACTAGTTCATATTTAAATCTTAATTTTAGGGGGCCTTTGTAACTCCAATAATTCACAACATATTGCCATTCTGATAGCCATTTCAAAGGAAAATGTTTGTGAAGAGAGAAAACTCAAATTTTGCTACACCAAAACAAAAGTTCAATCAAGGAACGCAAAGGTCATAAAAAAGTAAAGTAAAGTAAAGTACTCCCCCGAAAAGCGCCAAATAATTCAAATAGATTAAATGCTCATACGTAGTGGAACAGTTAGGAAAGTTTCATTTTAAACTTATTTCTCCGCTCCCTAGTCACTCATCACTCACCAATGGGTACATGTAGTTCAAAAGCAACGTGGTGCGTTCCATGGTGGGAGCCATGAACTCGCGTAAATGCGAACACGAGAGTCGTTCCATGATTTCGTAGCCCATTTCTTCGCCCACCACCAACAAGAAAGTGATGGCCACGTCGTGATAGCCCTGGTAGTAATGCAATTCCGGGTGCTTCAACAACACGCGGACGATCAATCGGGTCAATTGGTCTTGGAGTTCCGGTCGCACTTCCTCCTTGATTCCCGGAGGAAATCGTTTCAAGCTGCGGTTCACATCGAGCACCACCTGTTGATATTCGCCGTGTTTTTCGCACTCACTTTGACTGGGCAAAATACGCGTCTCGGTCATGCGAATGTATACCAATTTGGGCCAAGCTCGCTTCCGCAAGGCATCGTTCAATAATCCGGCCTCGGACACGGCCAGTTCGCGCAATTTTTCCAAACCCACGGACGTCTCGGGATGAATGAGCGCCTTCTGGATATCGGCGCTCTTATGCGTCATCATTTTTTCATACTCATCCACGTGGCGGGTTCGTTTCTTCCGGCGTTTTAAAACACCGCTCGAATGGGACGAGATCTGTTCCGATTCGGAGGCCGTCGAATCGGTGGGTGAGGGCGTGACCACCGAAGACACGGAATTGGGGCGTGAAGCGCGCGAACCGCGTCGGCGCGGAAACGTATGGACGCGTGATCCACCTAGACCATTGGAGGTCACGGACGGAGGTCGACGTTCGTCGCGCGATTGAGAAGGGGGCAATTCATCATCGGCGTCCTCGCTCTCGGAAGAATCGGCCGGATGCATTGGCCGCGGAGAGGGCAATAACGCTTGGGCCGCCTACAACGTGAGTGGTTCCAAATGTATCACGGGAAGTTATGAAGGGTGAGACGGGTTGATATTACCTGATCCTTGAGCGAGTTGGAGGCCTGAGACCGACCTAAAAGGATCGTGCCGGGATTGGGATCCAAGTCTTCCATGGTCAACGTTCGGTGAATCCACTGGGGAAATCGGATATCCAACGATGGCCTTGGATGTGGAAGACCTTAACTAAGGAAAAGAGATGCGCTCCTTTCTCGATGTTCTTACTGATGTTATGATGAAAGTGATGGAGTGATGATGATTAGTTCGATGACGAGGGTCTCATTGTGACTGTCTGTCCGTTTGTGAGAGAGTTCGGTGCGCATCCTCCATCCTTCTTCTTTTCCAGGCTGTGAGTCACGCGTGGGCACGATGGGGCCTAAAACTCGCTCCAGCTAGGCCTAAACGAGGATGACATCAGGGTGGCTAATAATGACAACGGAAATTCAACCAAGAATTGGGAAAACTAGATATTAGAGCGGGGAGGGGGCCGGGTAAATGAAACATAACATGCGCCTCGGTTGAGCGCAAAAATGAGATGAGACATAAAATTGCCAGACGTATCTCTTCCGCATCATGCGTAATCTAAATTGAGTTATACGGTTTACGTCAATCTTTTTGTCTTGGACCTTTAGCTTAGTCGCGATTGTTCTGCTCCAAGATGCGCTATTTTATTGAAAAGTACGGCAACTCTCCGCGTTAAGGCTTTAACCTTGGGAAAATCAACTTCGTTTTGACCCGTAGCAGTATGATACCTTTGCCGGCGGTCACACTGAGTTCCCATCCATGTTGTTGATAGATGCCCGTTTGTTGATGAAGCACATGTCCGCTTGAGAATCGTTCGGACTGGCAGCCCAGATCTGGCCTTTCGTAACCCGTGCACTCGTCCATAAATTCATAAAGGTTCCGCAGTGATCTCTGACTCGAAACTTCCTTATCATGTGGAGTCAATGTCGGGCCAGGGGTCCCCTGGGCCCCTGGTTGTCCCGCGCCAATGCTTGGTCCCGAAGCGGTCCCGCTCGGCGAGGGTACGCCGCTCCCACGGGTGGAATCTTGGACGTGCGGAAAATGCGCAACATCGGGATATCGGCGCATATCGATTCGGGCAAGACCACGCTCACCGAGCGCATCTTGTTCTACACGGGTCGGATTGAGGCCATTCACGAGGTTCGAGGCAAGGACGGCGTGGGCGCCACCATGGACTCCATGGAACTCGAGCGACAACGAGGCATCACCATTCAATCGGCCGCCACCTATACCATGTGGAAAGACCATAACATTAATATCATTGATACGCCCGGACACGTAGACTTTACCATTGAGGTGAGTGGAACCGATTTTCGGCCAAATTGAGGTCTTTTTCCTGAGACCTTGGTACTGTACTAGCCTGTCTCGTGGTCAGTGGTTAGTTACGTGGATGGGTTCTATCGGAAGAGTTAGTCGGGATTGATCCGAAACGACCTTCAGCTTTCAACCGAAATGGCTTATTGGACGGGATTTACTCGTGGGTTTCCGAAAGGAAGCTACTTAAATTAAAGGAACTTGGTGAACTGAAAGAAATATGGTGATGGTTGGCTGTTGAATTAGCGCCCAGAAGTAAATGGATATTTGGGTCAGGAGCAAAGTCCAGGGGAATTTTTCAATCATATAATCTTACAACCAGCTTCGATTGTGTCACTGGAAGAGACGGGAATAGCCGGTGATAGGTTGAGCTTAAGGGTGAAGTACATACATACATACAAGTAGACGAAAACTGATTTGCTTGAGCTTTATTTTAGGTGGAGCGCTCTTTGCGTGTTCTAGATGCGGCCATTCTCGTTCTGTGTGCCGTTGGCGGAGTGCAATCCCAATCGATGACGGTCAATCGCCAAATGAAACGCTATGGTGTGCCCTGTTTGTCGTTCATTAACAAGTTGGATCGCATGGGCGGCGATCCTTTCAAAGTCTTGAAGCAATTACGAGCCAAACTCGGTCATAATGCCGCTCTTCTGCATCTACCGATCGGCAAAGAGGCGCAAACCCAGGGCATCATCGACATCGTCAATCACAAAGCGCTTTATTTTGACGGTGATTTCGGGCAAATCGTGCGCGAAGAAGCTATTCCCAGTCAGTTTCTCGCCCAAACCCAAGACTATCATCACGAGCTCGTTGAAAACTTGGCCAATTGCGACGACCATATTGGCGAGATCTTCCTGGAAGAAAAAACGCCCACGACTGAAGAGATTCACGCTGCCATTCGCCGAGCAACGCTTAAACGAGCTTTCACGCCCGTACTGATGGGCACGGCTCTGAAGAATAAAGGGGTGCAACCCTTATTGGACGCTGTGATCTCGTACTTGCCCAACCCGACCGAAATTGACAACTATGCCCTAGACCCAACCAAAACGACTGTGGACGCGGAGGGTCAAGAAGTACCCTACAAGGTCCGGATGAATCCGGAGCGTAGTAACAAACATCCATTCGTTGGGCTAGCTTTTAAATTGGAGCAAGGCAAGTTCGGACAGCTCACCTATGTCAGAGTGTACCAAGGCTCGCTCAAAAAGGGCGACACCGTGTTCAACACCCGCACGAACAAAAAGACCCGCATTCCCCGCCTGCTTCAGATGCACTCGAACAAGATGGAAGATGTGGCCGAGGTGTTTGCCGGCGATATTTGCGCCTTCCACGGTCTCGATTGCGCTTCAGGAGACAGTTTCGTCACGGACAAAGGTGTGACATTGAGTATGGAGTCGATCCACGTGCCCGATCCTGTGATATCCATGTCGATCAAACCGGCTAATCCCAAGGATAGTGATGCCTTCTCTAAAGCCGTTCAACGCTTCACCAAAGAGGATCCCACTTACTCGGTCTGGTATGACGACGATGTCAAGGAGACCATTGCCTCGGGTATGGGTGAACTTCATCTCGAGATCTACGCTCAACGCATGGAACGCGAATATAATTGTCCCGTGGTCATGGGCAAGCCCAAGGTGGCCTTCCGAGAGACCTTGCTCGAAAAGACCAAGTACGATTACTGGCATCGTAAACAGACCGGTGGTCGAGGAGAGTACGCGCGTGTGATTGGCTACTTTGAACCCTTGGGAGCGAGTTCGAACACGATCAACGAGTTCGTGGACAAAACCATCGGCACCAACATTCCCAAGCCTTTCGTGCCGGGCGTCAGGAAAGGTTTCCTGGATTCGTGTATGAAAGGTCGTCTCGCCGGCTTCAAGGTTGTAGGTGTGCGCATGGTTTTGGAGGACGGAGCCTCGCATGAAGTGGACTCTTCGGAATGGGCCTTCTATCAGGCCTCGCAATTCGCCTTTGACGACTGCTACGACGATGGTCCTTGGCAGGTGCTCGAACCCATCATGTTGGTGGAGGTTGTGTTGCCCGAGGAGTTCAAAGGCAATATCCTGGCTACTCTGAGCAAACGGGAGGGTGTGATTCTCAATATGGAAGGCGACGAAGGCTGGTTCACGCTCACCATGGAGGCTCCATTGAATCGAATGTTCGGTTTTTCTTCCGAATTGAGGTCGCTAACGCAAGGCAAAGGCGAGTATACCATGGAGTATTCTCGTTATGCTCCGGCCACACCCGAGGTTCAAAATCAATTAGTCAAAGAATACGAAAAGTCATTGGAGGAACCGTCCGCCGACAAGACATCTGGAGGCAAAAAGAAGAAAAAGAACTGACGCCTTGTGCTCCACGTGTATTAATGATTATGTAGCCTTTGCCACGGGTCAGTTGTTTTAACGTGATTACCTCGGCTGGTGCTTAATTTGTTAAATATTCATATGTGCCTATTGTCATGTTTATAAATTAAAAAATGCTGAAACCTTATCGTTGATTTTTTGTTCATTTAATTTGTGGATGATTTAATATACCTCATATTCAGCGACGGATCAAAGTTCCGTTGCTTAGGATTGTAAAAAAACCAGCACATTTCATTTTTAATATCTTCGTAATATTCTGTCGGAAAGACTCGATTTCTTGGTTAAAGCCTTCATTTCAGTTTTAGCAGTTTTAAACATTTGATTTATCGAGACAGAGACCTGCGACACCTTTGAAATGCATGCCCGTAAGTCGACGCTATCAAGATTTTTCAGTTAAAGCTCTGTGATAAGATATGTTGACTCGCCTCAAAAATAACAAGAAGAAATTCCTCAGAAGCTCATCGTTTGAACCCATGAAACAAAAAACTCGTCAAACAAAAAACATTCGGGTAGGTGTAATATGTATATTTTTCCATCAGCTAAACTATCGACTCGGGGCCCAACCCTTCCATCCACTCGCCAGTTGATCCGTCCAAATCGGCCCCTCATCCCGCGTTCAAAGTTATTTCCCGGCCGTATTCAAACAAATCCCGCTCCCGCTCGTCATTAAGCGGCCGCCTTGACCAATTCCTCGGCCACTTCCACCGCAATCTGGGCCTCGGCCTTCTCCACCTCATCCGAAGCCGAATTCATCTGGGACTGGGCTTGGCTCAGGGCCTGTTGGGCCTCGCCGGCATCGATACATTCCAAAGGATGGGCCTCTTCGGCCAAAATCTGCACCGAGCCATCCTCATTGATGGTGACCGAACCCGAGGACACGAAGAACTTCTTGGAGCCGCCTTCCTGCTCGTAAACCGTGACCACGCCGGGCTTCAACACGGCCAACGAAGGCACGTGAGCCGGCAGGATACCGAACGAGCCAGAAAACGAAGGCACGTCCACCTGTTTGACGTTGGCGCGATCGTAGAGCACGCCATTGGGCGCGGCGAACGTGAAGGCCATCTCGGACATGGGCCGGACCGGGGTGGTGGCGAGCGAGCGGAGGGCGGACACGCCCACTCGGGCACTGGTACGAAGAGCGAACATCGTGAAGGAGGAGGGTGGGTGGGTGGGCGACGAGAAGAGATGAGACGAGGGTCGGAGAGACAACAGAACGGACTGATCGATCTCCTTGGCAGACTACTTCTCTTCAGGAATAATGGAAGCTCATCAGCTGACCACAACCACAACACATGGCGATCAGGGTGACGAAAGTAAGAGTCCCGTGATGAAATTTGAATCAAAATAAAACGCACTTTCGGGCCATTACTATCTATCTACCGAAGGAAAAAAATAGCCAACGCATTGGTTTTTATTTTGTCTGAGGACAAGTTGATGATAAAATAGATCAGATCACGGATGAAAGTAAACATTACTTTTGTTTTTTGTTTTTGGTAAAAGGACTAATGGATAGTATACAATCCTGATGAAATTTTGGAGCATACAACGTCGAAGTGTATGGCTGAACAG
>CM021321.1:4811805-4826766 GCA_010645155.1 Tigriopus japonicus
ACTTTGGAATGTCCAGACTGATGTCTTTGTTAAGTGTTATCGAATAATCGGACCAATCTTCCGAATTGGCAGAACTCGGCATGGCTCGAATGACACGTCTTTTTCGAACACCATTGAAAAAAGCTATCAAATCGCCCGGTTTCAAGTCCCGTGAGGCAAATAAGCCTTCTCCAGCATTGTCTTGGGTCTCAGATAAGCTCACTTGACAAGTGTATTTCTCGTAGAAATCTTGTTCCATAAGGTTCTTTCCCAAAGAAAACGTATCCGGTTTCTCAAAGATAACGCTCGTGGAGTTCACGTGTTGTATTTCTGGCCAAAAAATACCCCTCTCAGTTCGACGAAAACCTTCTACGATTCCATAATGGCCGTTGATGACTCGATTGTTTTTGTCGAATTGTCCGATAATGGCAGTGCTTCCATCGGGATAAAGAAATATTTTCGACCTGTTTGGACCACTTGGTCCCATCAAAATCCCACCTCCTTCTAATTGGGAGAGCTCAAAGAATCCTCTTTGTTGTTTCACGCGGAATTCCAGATTGTTGTCCAAAGACAATCTTCGATATATGCCAAGATTGTGGCCCAATTTGAAGTAGGCTTCTTCGAATTGGATCTCATTAGTAGAGATCTTGATAAGCCCGTCGAGACAACCTTCATGGAAATAGCCCTCAAAAACGGTTCCATCTGACATTTGAAATGTTCCCATTCCGAAGGGTGTTCCCAAGATAACATCGCCGGTGAAGCAAGATCCATCCTCGTAATTCAAGTGATTGTCGAAGTTCAACTCGGAGGGGATGCCAATCGTTTGAAGTCCATGATCGATCCTTTTGGGTTTGACCCTCTTTCCGTTTGCCCACACTTCCTCACTTTGAAGTTCCTGCAAAAATAGAGCACTTGGATCTCGAGCTTTTCTAATCCACTCGGAAAAGTCGTTCCACATTCCGATTGAGTCGGTGTCTGATCTTAAACTATGACTTTTGCGTAAGATGCTCGTCTGATTTCCTCATATGGTGGTCATAATTGGGCATAGGCAGGGATGAGCTTAAAAAGTTGCGTCCAACCCGAGAAAAGATTCATTTGGCACAGCGTAGTGTTCATGAATGAAGCTTTCTCTGATGACCTCTTAGCACTCGTAATCTTTACTGATGATTGAACACGCTTATCCTGAAATTCTGTCATGATTTCACACCAAAGAGCACCTACATGCATCGGAAAGGCAAACGAGAAAAATGAACGTTTGAGTTTGAGGATTTGCTAGATTGCTCTTGACCTCTCTTCACGCTGAGAGGCCTCCTTCGTCAAAATTGGCCTTGAAGACATTCCATCAATTTAAAAGAATTTCCAAGAAAGAAGTGCTTTTTACGTCAAACATGAAACAAACAAAAAATCAACGTTTTTAATAGCCATTCCTGACCAAGCCTATGTTCAAGGACTTTATCGGGCGGCAAATTCAAACTCATTAACAGACCAATGTTTTTATCACCAATGACTTTATCCTCCCCGGATGTCTAATCTCATTTAAACGATGTAATCCATTACGTGTATCGATAGAAAAAGTCCGTAAAAAACGTTGCAATCGGTTTCTTTTGGGACAATTGAAAATTTTGGCGGGTTTAAGTGTCTTTTATTGCCACCATGTGTATCAAAAATATTCAACAAGTGTTATAAGAATGATATAAGCTGACAGTTCATTGGCTATGGAAGTGATTTCTCCCCAAGAAAATAGCGCTAATGAGCAAATACATCACATAAGAAGAAAGGCGAGAACAGAAACCGGGTAGATGTCCAATAACTTCAATTTGACGTTAAGGCAGTTTCTCCAATCGGTATTGTGTGGCCTTTCTAAAGAAAGAATAGCCCCTAGTGACTGAAACGATTGATTATCAGAGGCTTCTTACTAGTTTCGGGGCTTCCTGGGGAGAATCTTACTCAAGTTCTGTTGTCTCTTCTTCAAGGCTTCCAGTCTTTTTCGTTCAATTTCTTCTTTAGAATAGATCGGTCTAGCTTGCGAGGTCACATTCCGTCCTCCAGGCATACTTTGATTAGGCACATCGGGTGTACTAGAAGATCGGGTCCAAGATTTGGCACTACTCGTCAAAGACGAGGAAGATTTGGCATTATTCCACGGGGAATCCACTTCAATGCTACGGAATCGCTTGAAATTCGGGTCGGACGAAGTGGGCGTTCTGGGACTAAAGCTCTTGGACACGCCTTGTAGAGAGTTAAAATCCAATTGGGACAAATGCTCATTAAACGAATCGTCATCATCGCCGAATGGATCTTCCGCCCAATCTTGAGTCGGACTCTTAATCCCCGGATATTGAATAACCGGTGGTGGAGATTTGAACCCCTCACCCCGAGATTTCGGGTACTTAACCATTTTCACCGGGGACGTCATATTTCGCGAGCTAAACATATCCATCCCATCTTGACCAGAACTCTTCGCGAACATATCTTCCTCAACGTACGGAACTCGACTTTTGGCCCTATGAACATTATTCGGCGTCTTATCCACGGCTTGCGAACACTGAAGTAAAAACATATCATCCTCATCCACCTCTTCATCTCCAGAATTGGACTGATCCAAAGGTCGAAGACCCTCATTGGGACTGTCCTCTTGCTCCTCATTCTTTTTCCGACTCTCTTCCTGGATTTCCTGCCAGACCGATCGAAGTGCTTGAATAGCTTCGTGTCCTCCGGCTCCACTGGTTTTTCTCTCCCGTAATGACTGTCCACTTCTCCGATTGGCCCGTAGCCGCATCACCGGGGTTTGAACCCGCTCCACCGCTCTTTTAGACGGAGGTGAGCTTGTTTCGGCCGCCGATAATCGAGCTTGCACCTCGGCAATGGTCTGGGGGGAAGCAGTTTGCCAGTAGATCTCGCCCGCTTTAGGAACAATTTGCGAACTGGGCAAATCCCAACTACTTGGGTCTTCTTCTTCTTCTTCATTGTCCTCCGGTTTCTCTTCGGACGTCCCTGGGGAAGAAGGATCGTCGGGAAGTACAGGTTGATTTTGGAGCTCTCTACTTGAGGAGCGATGGCGATGAAATGAGGTGGGCGTGTGGACCAATTTGGATTCGAGAGGCGTGTCGGGCGGTTGGTCGTCTGTAGATTTAGAACGGCGGGATCGCAATCGAATCCGAGTTCCGGAGTTCGAGGAAGATGATCCCGAGGTCAGTTCCAAACCGAGGCCAGAGGTCGAGGGCATGATAATAAAATTAGAGGCAAACGGAAATGATACACATGGGGATAGAGAACACGAAAGAGAAATAGAAAAGGTTAGGATGGCAAGAACGCTTTTATTTTTTTCTTTTGTGGTGGTTGATTGCAGGGTTGCCAGGTCTTCGACGGCTCTTACCGCCAGATTTGCCACCGAAATTCGCCAGAATTCGCCACTTCATGTGAAAAATCGCCAGATTTTCGCCAACTTTATGTACATAAATAGTCAATCGTGCTGAAGTTATCTTCAAGGAATACCTCAAATGGTCAATTTTCCAGTGTTGTTTTTAACTTTTATTTCAATTTTTATCTTTTGATACACATTTAATGACAAAATTTCTCGAAGAAAAACGGAATGCCATCATATTGACTATCGTATTATCATATGACATTCCTTCATAAATTTTATTTGTAGCGCTTGGAACGCGTTTAAGTTTGTAATTAGTGAACAAAATTGAAATTTTATTGATGCTAAATAACAAAAAAATTGGACTCGTTTCTGAAATGTTATGAAATTTTTAACTCTCTAAAAGCAATGTTAATGGAATTACGTAAACGAAATCTCACCAATTGCCATTAAAAAATCCCAAAATGTAACGTGATCACTCAAATAGTAAAATAAAAATACCAATGACATTGTTCATGCCCTGTATTTAGATCACATGATAATAGATTGAGTAGTAAACCATAAAGAGGGCGTAGCCAAAACCAAACGGGGGCAATCGCAAGATAATAGGATGCAAGGAAAATCAATTGGTAATTTTTCAAAATCTGTTACACATGCGTTTGCCGAAGCTTTTGACTTCATAACAGTCTCTTTTTCGGAAACTCTCTTGTTGAAAATTCTAGTCTGCATTTTTTACCGTTTTTAACTGGTACACAGAATATCATTCCATGTATATGTCCAATAAAAAGATAAAACCCGAGTGGGGAAAAGTCATGTCTGATAAAAGCATTGGTCTGTAAGGGAGTTGGAATTAGCTGTCCGATAAAGTACCTGAACTTACGGCAGGTCACAGATACTAGTGGATAACAAGTCGTCTAGATGAGACGTTAAAAAATTTAATGGGTCGTCTAATGGATAGATTCGTCGCAAAGAGGGAGGAAGCAACTTCTACAGCAGAAGAGCGAAACAAAATTTTCTTGTTATTGGTAGAAGCACAATCACATCAAGAAACAATACTTTGGTCAAAGTTCTCCCCCTTTAGTGATTGTCATCTAAAATATTTAAACCTTGGTTTTAGTCAGAATGAAAGTCAAAATCAAAAAGAGAGAATCAAGATTTGCCTGAGTTATCGCCAAATATGGGCGATTTGGCCAATTTTTTCGCCAAATTTCCCCGATTTTGCTAAATTTTTCGCCAAAAATACTAAAATCGCCAGATTTATCGCCAGTGATATCAATATCTCCAAATTTATCGCCAGTGATATCAAAATCGCCAGATTTATCGCCAGTGATATCAAAATCGCCAGATTTATCGCCAGTGATATCAAAATCGCCAGATCAGCTGATTTCGCCAGATTATTTTTTTTATCGCCAGATACGTTTTAAAATCGCCAGTTGGCAACCCTGGTTGATTGGTTGGTTGTTTGGTTTGGGATGGCAACAACACAGCTGAGCTGTTACTCTAGATCAGGGGTCGGTAACAGTTCTTGGGTCAAGGCCCTCGAAATTTGATTCGTGTTGTCAAGGGCCCACCAAACAGGCATGGGTAGGCTCAGGGGCCCACAAATTAGCGATCAAAGAGCTTTGGACCCACAAATACAGTACTATGGATGGCTCCCGGGACCACTATTATGGACTTTCTCCATGGCTCCTGGGCCCACCAACGACCACTCTTGGTCCCACTTTTGGGCCGCGGCCCACCGATTGCCGACCCCTGCTCTAGATATTAAGACTACAAAAAGCGTAGAAATATAAATACAAGGGTTTAAGGTAGAGAATAATCAATCATGTGATAGATACGGGCCATTATTCCTTCCTGCCATCTGATCACACTGGTTGGGTGAAGCTAAAATGTACATTCACTGAGAAATGAAAATCAAAGAAAGTGTTTAGAATTACTCGATAAGATTTGCAAAATGGGTGACGACATTTCTCCGCCTGTGTCTCCGTTGCCACCCCCACCACAGCTGCCAATCGTAGAATCCATCGAAAGTCATAAAAATTGTCGTTCACATTCTCGGTCGCATTATAGTTCGTAAGACATATCGTCGTTTCTATTTCCGCAGTCAGAAAAGATGAATCTTTTGTTCCGAGGTGATGTAGCTGCGGCGACAGAAGCAGTCAAAGTCAATGGGCTGCTTCTCACGAATCCGGATGAACCCAATAGAGTTGCTCGGGCCCAACGACTAGTGAATTCCGCCAAAATAGCCGCCAAAGTTTCGAGGGACGTCGCCGACGACCAGCAGTCGGTTATGGCCAACATGGAGGCCGAAACCACCGAAGCATTAGCATCGACCGCCGAAAACCTCATGACATTATACTGATTTTCAGTTTTCAGTTTTGCCACTACTGTCCGTATTCAAGTTCGCAAATTCTCGACTGTAGCGATATTTCGCCTTTTCTGCAAAAATTTCAGTGATCCTCCACTAAGAGGGTAGCCATATAAATACGTATTTAATTCCCGATTTGAATCTGCTTCAGGGTGGCCAACTTTTTTTGGAGTGACGATGCTAGTTAAAGTCAAATCAATGCTAGAAAAATGCTCGTTGGAAAATGGAAAATGCTAAAAAAATGCTACTTTTTCTAATACAAAAAAAGGACTGCTGCGACTATTATGCCTATTAGTGAATATTTGAATCCATATTTTGGCTTTACTTTTGCTGAAATTGACACAAAATATATTTTTCTGGTACTTGCCAAACCTAGTTCAAAACTTTGCCTTCAAAAATTTATAATGCACTGACTGTAAAATAAATTATAAAGAGCAAAACAAAACAATTGGCAAGTCATGCAGCACTTGTTTTTGATGACAATTATAAAAAGTTATTTTCTTGAATAATTCAAGGCTTGTAAGAAACCAAACATTAAGTTTTAAAAGATTTCTTCAATTTTACTAGGATTAAATTGAAACTAGTGATGGACTAAAAAGCGCTTTTTTGTTTCAATTTCACTTATCCTCTAAAAAAACCAAAAGCAGGCATGTATTTTAAAGACTGAAATTTCACACCAAAGTTGAATATTTCTTGGTTCAGAAACCTTTGCAACTTATTTTCCCTATTTTATAAAATTTGCAATCTCTCAACATCAAGCACATCAACAGTTTAAATTTTAAAGTGACTTTAGCATGTTAAGAACTTTGTGATCAGCTACTTTTCATCTAAAAAAAGCCCTCTCTTAACAAAAATGTTCTTGGTTAGGAGCCCTTTTTGATCCGTTTTTTACTGAAACACTGATTTATCCTTTCTAAGTTTAAAAAGCTGTTTTTCTGTAGTTGGTGTTGTAGTTCCATCACAAATCTAATTTTTTTTGAGACAAGTAATGCTTTGTGCCCCTTCTCAAGTTATCTAGACAAAGCCTGCAAATAGAAATTTGGTTACCTGTACTGTAGAACCAACTTGAAAATAAGGATCACAAGTCTTCCAATTCATCATTTTTTAAGTCAGGGAACGTAAGCAAATAAGTTGCCAAACTCAGTTGCCTTTGAAGCCCAAAATTGGATGTTTTGTCCAAAAAGTGCTAGAATAATGCTAAAATGCTATGCATATTTTTTGATTCTAGCGCCTTTCAAATAATGCTAGAAAAATGCTAAAAATCCGAGCGATGCTAATCAAAATTCTGCAATGCTTCTGCCCTTGAAAAAATGCTAATTTTTTTGAAATTAGCATCGAAAAATGCTAGTTGGCCACACTGATCTGCTTGCATTTGTAGGCTTAGAAAGATTGTTTTTTAAAGACTCACTTTAACGTTGGACATCATTAGTCCAGGGTTGCCAACTGGCGATTTTGAAACGTGTCTGGCGATAGAAAAAGCAACCTGGCGAAATCAGCTGATCTGGCGATTTTTGATATCACTGGCGATAAATATGGCGATTTTAGTATTTCTGGCGATAAATTTGGCGAAATGAGTAAATTTGGCGAAACATAACGCGAAATCGCTCTCTCGCTTTAAAATGTTACTCGTGGGCATTCCGTGTAAAATAAATATTTCTAATAAATTGCACCAGGATTTAAGTAATTAACACAACTCCCCATTTTGAAGTTCCGGTAGCCGTATCACCGGGATTTGAACCCTCTCCACCACTCTTTTAGACAGAGGTGAGCTAGATCATGGACCACGGAACTACTAGACGGTTGACACCAACGCAACCTTTTCTGTAGGCGTCATGTTAGGCAAAGGCGGCTAGATTACTTATTTCAGACTTGCGTTAGATATTAACACCCTAGTTTTCTTTTTTCTAGCTTTTTCTAGCCTCTGTACCTGCCCTGTCAAGGATAATTTTTTGTTAATTTTGTAGTTTTTCTAAATTTCTATTACACATGCACAGAAAGACAAATCTAATCTTTTATATCAGTATTACCTCTATACTAGACTGTGAAAACATGTTAATACACACTTAAGTACTTGAAAAACTATGTCTTCATTTCCTAAACTTTGCAGCTTACCAAAAAACAGTTTCATGATTTGGAACACATTGGGAAATCTTGAATGTCGCATAACTAGTCTGCATTTGGACACCACAGGCAATTTCTATGCATGTCTTGTTGATATTAAGAAATACCAAAGACATGAGATTTAAAAAAAATAAAAAAGAATGTCAATTTTCCAGGTCCAAGTGAATGATTTATCGTAATGGCAGTCATTACTAATAACCTTCTGCTTCAAATCTGTTCAATGATCCCATGACCGGCAACTTTGACAACGAAACTGACACCGAAACCGGTGTTGACTCCAACTTCGACACCGACCCTGGCTGTGAAAGTGTTCATGTAAATGCCGGTAAATGCCAATCGTTCTTAAGCATTGTAGAAGTGATTGCTTCAATCAGCGAGTCTTGAAGCTCAACCTCGTTTCCAATTCTAATTATCTGTTTATCTCTTTGTTGGGTTCTATGAAATTGTCAGTTCGTTTCGCCATCTCGAACCGATTGCATTGGTATGTTTCTCGTATTTCATCTTTGTTCTGTTGTCTATGTTCTTTTACATCAATAGAAACTGTGTTCAATGACCATCTTAACTACACGCATCTGAAAGCAGTGCAGGCTTTTACAGTTTATGTGGTCAGTTTTTTCGTATTTTTAATAAAATCTCGAAACCTTGTGTCGACACGAAAGAGCAGTTTTGACACTGACACCGAAAGTTGAAAAAGCCGGTGTCGGAGTCGACACTTCGACACCGACATCGGCTTCTCGCCCACCCCCACTCAAAAGTTTTTGATCGACCAGACCGACGGTTCAAATCTAGACGTCAACCCGAAAAATTAAGAATACAAATATTTATTTCGCTGATAGTTATCATTTTTTAATCTACATGGAAAAGAATCCCGGAATTGAAAGTGAACAGTAATTTCTCTGAGATCATATAAGAGACTTGACTTCGTTCTCCATAACCAGGAGAACTACAAACAGCTACAGGAAAGGCCCGGTGGTTTTCTTGGGTTTATGCATAATGCCCACGAAAAAGGTCTCTTATAACTTCAGTGATTGATCGATCTTTGTTTATGTACATTTCACAACAAATGCAAATGAGTAGGAATTTGTTTTTAAAGAGATGTCAAGTCATCTTAGAACTTTGGACAGATTGGGAAGAAATTCAATGGCATTCTTTGCAATGAGCCTTGCCAACAGATAGACAGCATATTCACAATTTCAAACATTCTGAAACATCACTTCTCATCCCTCCAGATTTTTAAGACAATCTCATTCAAATGAATTCAAATTGTTTCCATTTGGCAGACAATCATCCTCCATTTGAATTCATTGGTTTCATTGCAACCGCCAAGACATGAAAGGCTTTAAAGACGCACTTGACACAACGAATATTATGGATAGACTCGTCAAAGAGCGAGCCAGAGTTGGATTTTCCTGAGAACTAACCAATTCAAACCTTGGGGGTAATTTTATTGCATTGTTCTAGAAATGTGAAAAGGGAATCAGAACAAGGTGAAGGGGTGGAAATCTACGTCCTAGACAGAAAGAAAACTGGAAAACCCCAGACGAGATTAGAGCCTATTCATTCGGCCTTTTTGAGGTGATCCTTCCCTTTGATGGTCTCGGTGACTTTCAGCATTAGCGTTGAGCAGTATTTCTGCAAAAGACCTCGCCGATGCAATCCCGGCAGCATCAGCAGGCTCAAAACCAAGAGGTACAAGAGAAAGAAGTTGTTGATCTTGTTGCCAATCCAAGCGAGAACTATCAAGGACGTAACTGTGGCAGCAAAGTGGACCACGGGTTTCTTCTCTTTGGCCTCATGGCACATTTTGATGGCATCCGTGCATTTCCTAAATGCTGAAACAATGTTCTCGCACACGGACTCATATTTGGTCTCCTTCTCATGCGTCCAATTTTCGGGCTTGAACACCTTGAATGAATAAATAGATCTAAAATAATGCGGTCCATGAGGTTATTTCTGCGTTTGGTAATTAATTACCTGTGCCAATACTTTGGGTCCAAAGTAGTCAAGAGTGGAAAGACAGATCCCGGTTACAGCCAGGAACGACAAAAGGGTCGGATCCCAATACCAAATGAACAAGAATTTGAAGGTCAAGAGTCCGACCAAAATGCCCGGATAGAAGTCTTTTTCCCATCCCAAAACTGAATCAACCAGGATCACGGCCTCTTTCCAATTAGACAACCCGGACTTGACTTGACTTTGGTCCAACATGACTATCAAAAGAAAAAAAACCAATCCCAATCATTCATTTGACAATCTGCGACAGTGGGACTGTCCCATGGGCTGCTCTTAAAATTGCGTCACAACAAGCAAAACAAAGAACCCTCCACAGGTATGACCTCTCTATTAGAGCTTCTTACGGCTTCCAGCTACACAAATATGTGAACCAAGTCACGTTATATTACCTGATTGACTTGTAATAGGCAGGATTCGTGGCACAAAGGCTTCTTCTGGCACGATATGTGGTTTGACGTTTTGAAATTGTTTTCAATCCTTCTCGAGATGGAACAACGTCCCTGGGAGCAGCACCACTCAACGGTCTTGGCCTCTAACTGCCGTCCGTGTCCGTAGTTCGTGCTTGATTTGGCCTGGAGAAACAGGGCAAACGAAACGATGAGCATGGAGTGAGAGCGAGCGAAAAGAGAGAGAGAATGAGTAGATTGACTGCGTGCGCTGGATTGAATTGCGCGCTTTCTCAGGCTGAAATGGCGGAAGCGCGTCCAGAGGTCATACAGAAGAAAATCGATTAGTGGGAAAGAAAGCCCACAGGGCTACAAAACAAAGGTTGGAATCAGAGACATCTGGGGACAACTGGCAGATATTATGGGGCAGAAGTTTTAGACAGTTACAGTCAGCATTAGGTGACATGATTGTACAGTGTTCGCATGATATGGAAGGCAAATGGCAATAATTTGTACAGTTTGATAAGCAAAATTAGTAATAATTTGCCAACATCTTTTGAGTTTATGAGATAAGCAAATGAATAGCAGCTTGTCAGGCAATAACTAGAAAAAAATGCAAAACAAAGCTTTGATGTCACAAAAGTCCGGCCATATTCTATTCATTTATAATTATCACAAAACGTTTCACACTCACTTGTTCCTATTCTTTAAGCTTTTGACACTCAATCAAAGTATACTGTACTTAACAATCGTGATTTTGAATTGATTCTGCATGCCTCAATTTTGAAATTTATGTTGATTTTACACAAACTCCTGCGGTTATAGAGAGTTCCAGTTTGCTTGATAATGTAAATAAAATCTGAAAAATGATGAAAACCTCAAAAACAATCGCTTCCAATTACTTCATAAAGTAATCATTCTGCTCGACTCACCCTGTGTTGGTTGTCAAGAATGCAAAATAGAAGGGCCTCCATCTATTCAATTACTCAGGAGGATTCACCCTCCACTATGTAATCCACACTCTGTCATGCATACATACAGTGCCATGTAGTACGTACACAAGTCCACAGCACAGTCCATTTCTTTGTTGTGGTGTGTTTGTGTCTGTTCCCGTGGGACTCGGTCCATTAGACCGATTGGTGGCCGGCCTTATCAAGAGATCCAAGGCCAGACATGCTATGGAATGTGGCCTTGAGCAGAGCAATCCTTTTCAGATCCCTGTCTTCCCGTAAAGCCCTTTTGTCTTTTCCGAGTAGTCCAGTTCATCACTCTTGCCAGATGTCGTCCTCTTTGGTGGCTGTTTTACAAATGACCAGTACCAATGACAAAGCCAAAAACTTTGAAACATGTCGTAAGCTCATTGAACGAGCTAAAGCCCGTGGGGCCGCCATGGTCTTCTTACCGGAGGCCTTTGATTTTCTGGGTCAAAATGGAGCCGAAACTCAGTCCTTGGCCGAGCCTTTAAACGGCCCGACTATTAATAATTATCGAGCTTTGGCCGCGGAGCTTCAATTAGGTCTCTCTTTGGGGGGTTTCCACCAAGTTCATATGGATAAAATGCTCAATACACATGTGCTCATTGATGCCAAGGGTCAAATTTCGGGGACTTATGCCAAAACCCACTTGTTCGATGTCGAAATTCCGGGTCAGGTCCGATTGAAAGAGTCGGATTATGTTATTCCCGGAGGCGAGATCTCCCACCCTATCACTACTCCCGTGGGTAAAATTGGCCTGGGCATTTGCTATGACCTTCGTTTTCCGGAAATGTCCTTGGGATTGGTCCGACAAGGAGCTGAGATCTTGACCTTTCCGGCCACATTTACCATTCCTACCGGAATGGCTCATTGGGAAACGCTTTTAAGGGCTCGAGCTATTGAAACCCAATGCTATGTCATTGCAGCCGCTCAAATCGGTCAACATAACCCCAAACGGGCTTCTTACGGTCACTCAATGATTATCGACCCATGGGGCACGGTTTTGGCTCATTGCGGCCAAGGCGAAGGTGTCATTTGTGCGGAAATCAACCTGGAGTACTTGGCCTCGGTGCGGAAAAATATGCCCGTGGGGCAACATCGCCGCTCTGATCTTTATGGCTTGGCTATGATCAATGATATTTCCGAGAATGGTAACCTGGAGGAAGTTCGCAATTTCGGCCAAGTCCAGATTCCGGGTAGTTGTGTGGTCTTTGAAACGCGGACGGCCTTTGTGGCTGTGAATAAGAAACCCGTTGTTCCGGGTCATTTGCTCGTGATACCCAAAAGAAATGCACCCCGACTCTGTGATTTGACAGCGGATGAAATCTCGGATCTGTTCTTAGCTGTCCAAAAGGCGGAAATGCTGACGGAAAAACACTTCAATTGTAAAGCCTCGACTGTGAATATTCAGGATGGAGTGGAAGCTGGACAAAGTATCTTTCATCTTCATGTGCACGTTTTGCCCAGAAAAGCTGGGGATTTCCAGCGAAACGACGATATCTACAATGAACTCGAAACCCACGATAAAGGCGAAGACGTGAAATGGAGAACTGAGCAAGAAATGGCCTCGGAAGCTCAAGAATTGCGGAAAACATTCCTTGCCATGAGGTCGCAAAGGCAATGAAATGATATTTTTCATTCTCACAGATGTCTATGGAATGTCGCTTATCCAAGATTCAGAGAATGATTGAAGTCTGTTTTGAACGATTTACCATGGCAATATATTTTTCGGAACAAATAAAGTATGGCATATTGGATTATGTCTTTAAATTTAGTCACTCAGGATTTTGGATTTGATGGGAGACAATTATGCATGATTTTCGCACTGAATGAAGGACGTACAAATACGTAGGTTTCTTTATCTCGTGTTTCTTTGCTTCAGAATTACGACAACCCGTGGAGACAATTGATTGGTCATCAAGAGGAATCTGGTTTCAACCTCGAATAACAAACGGGGGGAGGGGATTCGAGCAAAATTGGAGGCGGTTTTCATCTATTGTTTGTGTTTATCGAGTCCGGCTGGCTGGTTTGTTGAAGTAAATTGGCAGTTTTTCGTGTCGATACTATTGTCAGTCTTATGGAGGAGAGATGAAGATTCTATGAAATGAACTCAGTCTTGGGAACGACACACGAAGATGTCGAGGATTACATTCGGGCAGTTGATTATGATGGTAAGAATGAGAAGTGAATTGCAAACATGGGTTTCTATGGAAGCGGTAGGGAAAGTGTGAGTGTGAGAACGGCGATTTCCATAAGAACTATTACGTTGTGTATAAGATAATATACAAGAATGATGTGAAATTATTATTCTTTTGGGTGGTTTCAGGCATGCTTGGCTGTGAATGTGGCAAGAACTGAATTGATTTCTCTGTAACGAAGGGTTTTCAGATCACTGAAAGCGGGTAACTAACATTGAGGAGGCGGACAACGATTTTCAGTCTCTTGAAAATGTTGTGTGCTTTTGAATTGTCCACTGAATGGGTGGGGGTTATATGGAGAGGTAATTAATTGTGAGGGGTACCGAGAGATCGTTTGTCATGTCTATTGGTAATGGGTTGGGGTTGTGATGGTGGTAACTGTCCATTTGCTGTACGAGGGTTCACAGGTTGTTGGAGGTCGATTTGTTGAATTGGGTTGAGATTCTTTTCATGAGAGCATATTCTTTCTCGCCTCGGTCACCAGGATGATTATTTCGTGTTTGCTTTGTTTCTTTAATCTGGAAATGGTTTCCAGCGCCAATAGTAATAGAGTCGGGACATGATTTGCTCAATCAAAGGTTTTCCGAAGACAGTTTAGGCTCTGAAAATTTTGAATTTATCGAGCGGAAAAAATGAGTGAATTGGAGAAGATTTGCTTTCTGGAAGGGTGGTGACTTTTTTCGTTTCGCTTTCATCTCTCGTGTGGAGAATGTGACAAGGTTGGTTGGGCCCATGATCTAGTGAGACGATAGATCCTTAGAATACACAACGCGTAACGGAGGAAATAAAAATCTCGTGAAGAACTAGTCCCACTGGGCTCTAGTTCTGGATAACTTGTCAGGAACCCTGGTCAAGAACCGTGCATGCACCTTGTAGCAATAAGGTACTCTTCAATACGCTCTCGGGAGTTTCACCAAGAACTAGATAGATAATATGTGTGCTGTACGGGGAAATGGGCCTTTCAAGAGTCGCCAAAAGTGGACTCGAGGTAAGATCTCAATTTCATACATACAGAGAGAGAGAGAGAGGGGGAGAGTTTAAGAGGTAGATACGTTGCTTGAGAGAGAGAGTTGACACTCACTCCCTTCGTGAGTTTAGGATCGCACTTTGGACCGATCATGGTTGGTGGGGTCTCGAGGAATGAAGGCCACACTCTCGGGGGCGAGACCCTCCATTTCCTCGCCTTGGTTACGAGTGGAATTGGCAGATCCCGCTGTTTGAGGCTGGGGAAACGAGGAATCCATCATGGACTGCAGTTCGTTTCCACTCAAAGCCGTTTCGTTCCTCCTCATTCTCATCTACCGAATGAAAGATTGATCTGATGAATAAAAACAATTGGCTTCACAAGCCCAAAGGTGTGGGAACTTACGATTTTGGCCGCGTAGTTTCTGTGGTGAACACAGCAGAGTAGTCCCGTGAGGGCAGCACCAATGATGAATGATGCCAAAGCTATGGCCACAGCGATTTCTGTGGGTACTCCCACCATGAGAACTTGGGCCGATCTTAGTCCCGCAGACGAGTCTTTGAGTTGAGTTTGGTTTTGAACGGAGATCACTTC
>CM021321.1:4826883-4842381 GCA_010645155.1 Tigriopus japonicus
TGTGGGTACTCCCACCATGAGAACTTGGGCCGATCTTAGCCCCGCCGACGAGTCTTTGAGTTGAGTTTGGTTTTGAACGGAGATCACTTCCAAAAGGTAATCTTCATCGTGGTCCTCGTAATCTTGTGGGAATGAGGCGTCCTTCAGGTACGGAAATATCCGCAGAGGTCCTCGACGGGATAGTTGTTGTGCAACAGGAGATTCGTGTCTCTGACTGGAAGAACATTGATCCGATGGATCACGACACGAGCCCAGATTTCCCGTTCTCTGAAGGGGAACCGGAGAACACAAGCCAATGAGGCAGAACAAATAGAACTCGCCAAAGCCCATGATGCTCTCGTCCACTTGGAACGAGAACCACGGGTTCTGCTTGCCATGAGTGGAGCCCATGGTAACATTGACAGACGACTCGGTAGGACATCCCTCCCAAATGAGCACTTGTTCCTTGGGCACGGCATTCGGATCCACTTCGGCATTGTCAGAGATCCAGCATCGCTCAATGGCCAACATCAGAGGAGATTTCGTGTCAAATGCGGTCATCACCTTGAGCTCATCACCCAAGGCTACATCCGCCATTTGATCGCGATGATCGACCAACATCTGGGGATGCTTCTCCCCGTTTCTGGCTTTTCGCTCGACGATCATGGTGTACATTTCCTCCATGGTGGACTCGTCGGCAACGGACGAACCCGCAGACAGTTCAGAATCAATAGACTCGCCCACAGGTTCAACTACACCTTGGTCGTGACCATTGACACCAGGTTTGATGCGACACAAAAACGGGATGGACACTTTCTTTTGGAATAGTCGAGATTGGGATGCGAACTGAAGGACCACGTTGTTCCGGAACATAGGATTTGAGCCGGAAAATACGTTCAAAGAACCACACGAGGTGCTAAGAGAGATTATTATTTTTAATGTCACGCTGAAGCAGGTCCAGATTGGACTTACCTTTTCGTTTTAATGAACCAATGGGTCTCATTCTTTTCAGCCAAGCACTTGGGGTCGTTCAATGACATCTGGAGCACGTTATTTGAATCAGCCTTGACTCTCTCAATGGCAACGATAGTTTGAACTTGACCACACCGCTTGGTCATCCCAGATCGAATTTCTCCCACCACCTCTTTGATATACGATTCTGCAAAAATATCACAAGTATTCATAAGCTTTTGATCCTTGCCAAGCGTTCTCGACTCACAATTTCGATCGAAATTGTTACTGTTACGTCACAAACTAACCATGCCACAAAAAAAGAACGTATTCTTTTCAAAACATTACACATCCATTACGATCAATTGATGGTGGATGAATTCTTTAACAAAGGATTCCACCCACAATGCTTGGCGTTCTTAGCCGTTACTTACGTTCAACTTCGTTCATCATGGCACTTTCCACAATATCTCCCGTTAACAGGACAGTCTTATGAGCCAAATCGTTTTGAAATTCCTGGTGGGGCTCTTTGTCGGGAGCGGTCACTTGCGAGGGTTGAAACGAGCTCAAAACCGTTTTCCTGGGAATTTTCATGGTCACGACATTGCTTCTCGTCATTTTCACATACGCCATGGGCGAAATACCCGTGTCGCTAATCACGGATCGCCACAAATCGACCATAACCGACGGCAAACTTTTCGACTTCACTTCCACTTGCTCAAAAGATAAACGCGATTGGTCATGCACGGAACTGCCCAAATGAGTAATGATAGTCAGGCGGCCTTTGAATCCCAACGCTTGGACAACCCAGACCAAGGGTTCATTCGAACGCAACACTAAGGTCATGTTGCGCGTCATGGGCGGGTCGCTTTCAGGCTGAAGATGCAAATCGACCGAAGGCGTGCCTCCACTGGATTCCAGATCCACAATATACACATCCGAATCCATGGCTCCGGCTTGTTCCGGATGGAAACAGCCTCGCATTTTCGGGCTCGAGATCCAAAGACCTTGGACACTCGGACTAGGACCCGATCGGGGTTGACAAGTACTGGGTGGATCGGTCGGATTTGCGGCTAATGCGATCCGATTCACTTGCGTTAACCGGACAAACGAGGTCATCACTTCGAATCGGGTTCGAACGGCCTCGATAAAATCCGGATCCGTCATGGACCCGTCCAGGTCCAAATCCGTCATAGAACGCGTCACCAGTGGGAAATTACTACTGGCCACCCGTGATCCGTGGGATAACACGACCGTCCGCGCATAATCCGACGATCGTCGATTGACCGAACCGACAAAATCCAATCGCCAAACGACGGGGGTGGGTGAATCCAACACTAACACCACCCCTCGGGCCGTTAATTCATTTTCGGTCAGGGTTAAGATAACGCCTCGACCCGCATTGGCCACCCGAATCACGTGAACCAAGTGACCTTGGTCCGATTGTTCCGAGGACACGCAAAATGAGGCGATTTCGCGCTCGTCTTGATAAAACGGCATCACGTAGGGAGTCTTTAGAGGCGTTTCGGCCGAGCAAAACTCGACGGGCCCATCTTGAGCCCGCCCCATGGGACTCAAAAGCAGGATGAACATTACAGACGGCCACATGGCTGAACGGATGGCGCCACGAGGTCGAGGTCGCCAAGGATAGAGGTGATTAGGCCAACCTAGGGCCTGATTGAGCATGATTTCACGGTCTCAAGGACATTCCGAGGAGCATTGGCAGCCTTTCTAGTCTACGGATTCGTGGGATTCTTTCTCAAGATGAGAACGGGGTTGAGCGATGGGCCGGAATCGGACCCGAATCCATGGCAGTCGTTGATTTTGGGGGCGAGGATCACGATTAGTTTGAATGGTAGTCGTGGTTTTATTATGCACTGAGGGGAAAGGAATCGGGTTAAGGGATGATTTGGTCTTCTTATGAGAGTTTGCTTCACATTTTCCTGCTCAATGTTCTGGTCCGTCAGGCTTGCCATAA
Organism: Tigriopus japonicus; assembly: GCA_010645155.1. Classification (NCBI taxonomy): domain Eukaryota; kingdom Metazoa; phylum Arthropoda; class Copepoda; order Harpacticoida; family Harpacticidae; genus Tigriopus; species Tigriopus japonicus. Next base: position 4,829,792 of record CM021321.1, read on the forward strand.
GACAAGCGACGAAACACGCCAATAGGGGCTGATTTTTGGGCCAGTTGGATGATGCTGATTGCTGAGTGATGAAGGAATATCCAACGACAGGATCAACAAGGTTTTATGATGAAGATTAACGGTTTGGAGCTAGTATAGGATAGATTATGCTAGGTTTATCTAAAATTGACGAAACCATTGATGTCTAAGATATCATAACACGAGGTTTCAAGGTCCAATTAAAACAGTAGAATTGTGACAAAATACAAATGCATTTTGCCTTCATCTACATGATTTCGCACACTTTAGTGGCAGTAGTTCATTTTCTTGTTCTAGACTTCTGTTTTGTTTCATCTTTGTCAATCCCCAATAATACAGCTAAATAAACAAATATTAGCATTGTCAGTTTCATTATTATGTCTTCAAGTAGCAACCTGATGCTGCGTTTTTGAAAATCGTTCATTTACCCAATGGCTCATATAATTTTGTCCATAGTTCATGAGATTCAAAGTTGGCCAATTTTTAGAAAAAATGGTCTAAGCTTCGACTTTGCAGCAACTCGTTCATCAACCATGCTGGCTAGTTGCCTGCCTGGCTAAATAGATGGCTGCCTTCAAGGGGTGCTCGATCTGCCTGGGTCAGTTTTTAAGTAAAGGAGGAGGAGGAGAAAGAGGAGGAGAGCGCTCACGTCCACGCCCGCCATCTTCTAGATACACACGAAGAGTGTCTTCAAAGGAGTAACGTGCAAAAATGCAACAGTGAACTAAAATCACCGTGCGAAGCAAGATGGAATGAGAGGGACAGATATTTTCTACTGGCTTCTGAATTTTTCAAATTCGTTTTGTTTTCTTTTCACTTTCAATTTAAAAGTTTCAAAAATTAGAGGGTTCATTGACTTTTGGGCGCTTTTGAAGGACAAAATGAAGTGCATGCGGAAACACTGGTTATTTACGCTCATACAATCAAGGTTAGCCAAGCCAGTCTGACGGAAGAGGGTTTCAAAATTATCGAGATTAACTTCTTTCCTTGATCCTAAAGGGAGGACGTAAATGTCCCATGGGTCTAACTTCACGCCAAGTTGTCGTTTTATGATGAACCATTTTTGATCTTTTGCATGTACCTCGAAGTTTTCTCTTTTATCAATTTCTTGTTTTAAGACTTTTTTCTATCCACAACGCACGAGTAAGGAGATTATTTCCAAAACGTTTGCTCAGCCTTTATTCAGTACCTTTTCTTGTTAGTACTAATATGTTTCGAGTTGGATTTTTGGCAGTCATTGTGGTTTTAAGTGGCAAAAATCTGACCACAACTAAACTTTTCAAAAAGCAACAGACCTTATCTACCATAAAAGATGGCAGCACTGCCTACTCGAAATCCATTTTTATAACTATGCATGGAACTCGAAATCGAATTAGTTCGAGTGTAGCCAAATTGGTCCCCGTTCAGGTCTTTTCAAAAACTTCAATACAATCTGCCCTTTTTAACAGCGATATACTTCCGAGTCAAAACTGGCAGCACTCCTGGTTCGAAACCCATCACTACTTGTTAATTCAGTTTTACCTATTTTCATTTTCAAAGGAAGAATAGGACATAATAACCAAGCTCCCTTCCACAATTTTCTCCCTGGTCAAATTTTCTGCATGTGTTTCATCCAATTATGTGGTTTGATCCAATTTTCAAGAAAAAAACATGGCAAAATAGATTAATACAGTAGAGGAAAGTGATCTTAATTAACTTGACACAGAAGACTTTAAAAAAAGGAAGGAATTAGTAAAGTGTCAAAAAATAAGATTCCAAGTTCTTGAAAGTTTTCCGTTGAAATATGATTGAGTGCGGTCTTGAAGCTCCGCAAAGATTTAAAGTTCTGCACATTCACGGGCAAAGCGTTCCAATGTGGTACCACAGGCACAAAAAAACGATTTCTCTAGTGAACCTTGTCTAGGTAAAATGTGGTCGACGAAGATGCTTATCACTTGATGACTTGGTATTTCTGGCATTCGCAACAGAGGGTTCGAAATAATTGAAACCAAAATAATTTTCATTACCTCCAAAGTCAAGATGTGCAAAATGAAACCTCCAAGTAGATATCATATCAGTGCAAAACTCCAATTTTGGTCGAGCATAGGTTGTAAATAGTTTAGATTCTTGAATTCTTGGTTGTGCTTTTTTTGTCAACAAATATTGTCAACACAGTCCTAGTGATTGTTTTCAAGGACCTAGGCTCTTGGAATGGACGCTAAAATATAAATAACTCGAATATTCAAGCAATTTCTATGTTAATCACTATAGCCCGGAAAAATATTTGCAAAAAAGTGAAAAAATATCCAACATATTTGTAAATATTTTAAGAAAAGCCGGATATTTAAGAAGTATTTTTTTGACAACGTCATTATTTGGGTTTTTTGTCTGTGTGCACCGATTTTCCGAATTTGTGTCTAGTGAATTTGATGCATTTGGCCGTGTTTGGAGGCATACTCGACATGTTTATTGGTTTAAAAATACAATGTTCAATTTGCCTCAATAGATGGCGCAGTATTTTTTGGAAATATTTCTGGGCCCTATTAATCACTGTTCAAAGAGACTTCTAGATGCCAGGAAATGATTCATGTTTTACGGGAAAGTTCCTTGGCTTTAATTTGATTGATAACATTCTCCACTTTTTTCTGAAAAAAACTGCTAAAATCATATGTGATCACTGATCAGAAAGTTTCATCAAAACCTTTTCATTTTAGGGTATTAGGAATATCTTAAAAATATTGGAATTGACTAAACCAGGATGCACCTTTGAGTTATTTTTTGGATCAATGTCAGATTCTATTTTTTCGCAGTATGCGTGACCCATTGTAAAAATATTATTTATTACTGCTCAGAGGGTTACCTCTCAACCAAAATTTCGAGCCAAAATACTGTATTTTACTTTCTCCTTATCCAAATGCAGGCCACATTAAATTTACCAAAAAGAAGGTAATTTTAATGTCACGCATACTTGAAGTGAAGAATCATCATCTTCTGCCAAAACTTGATCGCGAGAGAAAGCAACAATTAAAGCAAAATTTTATCGTCACGATAAAAAATATCAGACTTCTAAAATTGAGAGAAACTATCCCTTAACCCATTTATGGACCATTCCTGTTGATCACCATCAAGAGTTGTAATGTATCTACAATTGTGAATACATGTTTTTCTAATATTAGGTATAAAACTTAAACATTAACGAAATTTCATATTTGGTTGATATGCGAAACCCTCCAAAAGCTCTCCGTACATCAAAGAAGCGTATCTGAGTTACATAATGACGTGCAGAAATATCACACTACACAAGATTTGATTCTGGGATTCCAAATTAGTTTGTAAATCTAAATCTACAACAAACATTCAAGACTTGCTCCGAGCTCTGAAGCATTTTTTAGTCACGTGCACGTTAAAGTTTGACTTCCTTTTCATCGTCTCTGTTCCCTTACAAAAAGAGGATCGCTCAAGTGATTTTGCATACTATTCTGGTACTAATATCAAATACTGAGAAGCCAGTTAAACCTTCAGTCAGCAAGCATCACTGATGGTCATGAATTCTTATTCAAAATGTCTTGTTCTGAACAGTCCTTTCTTTTAACAATGTAGTTAGACCTCGTAGATGAGAAACAATTTAGAAAACAAAGAGATGCTCAACACCCACCCACTGAGTCTCTTGGAGAGTGTTGTGACGTCTGTCAAGGAGGGCGAGATCGAATTTGGCATCATCAAAGCGCTTGTGGCTTTTGCTTCCCTAGTTCATTGATGTTTACAGAGACGTCGGAGCTTATTTATACGAATAACTTTTTTATCCAGGTGGTTGACAAACATCTCAATAATGTCGTTGAATGCGAGAAATATGTTCGATAACCGGTTGGACAAACTGATCATGTTTGAAATGTTCCGAAAAGCATTTTCGCAGCATGGATGATGTTCGTCTATTAACAAATACAAATAAATGAAAATGCTGAGGGATGTAAAGAGTGTGTGATAAAGCCATTGCCAAGTCAAATTTCGATTCTTGATACATGTTAATTAGCAACTTAAATATTAAGAGGGGGTGCGTTCTAAAAAAGATCAGTGTTCAATCATCCAACTTGTTTTGGCACCGACATATAGTTAATCGAATTTAGACCTTCCACAAAAAGCATAAACGAAAAGTCATAACTTGATAATGAGTACAAAAACCTTTATAGTTTTATGTTACTTTGATTAGGGTTATAGATTGCTGGTATAATCAGTCCCAATATATGCACGACATTTTTCTATAAACTTTTCTAAACAGCTTCATCATAGCTATTACTGCTTATCCCCTGAGAGCACTTACATTAACGTAATTTGTAATTAAATGCTCTATATCTCCCGAATTTTTGATGCAATAAAATTTTTGAATACACTGTGGTCTGCAGTTGCGCAAAAATTAATGACTTTTTCGTCAAATCAGTTGCTGTTTTGAATCTTCATTTTTATTTTCCAAAAGGGGCAGGAATTTCTGTGTGGATGAAATATAAAAAAGGTTACTCGTAAGCTCTTAAAAATTTTAGTCTTTCTTTTCGTTTCAAAGGCCTAAAATATAATTAATTAAGTCTCTTTGATGCTTTATATTTCGGTATTCGTTTGATAAGAAACAATCACTAGTTTTCTGCAGGTAATGAAACGAGGAATGAGCATCAAGGAGGAAAACAAATTCTTGTTCAAGATAAGACACAAAATGAATGTAGATCCTTCGTAGATTCCTTGATAGTCAGACAGCAATGACATACACCAAACTAGCTCTTAGACATTCATCGCAATAAAATACTCTGAAATAATAATCATTGATCCAAAATATCACGTATGAAGGTTCACCGGAGTTTTGTCAAAGCGTGTGGATGTTCGTTCATGAGGCACCTTCAAGGTATGCTCAAAGTGAGAAACACACTCTCATGAGGGCGAACGGACAGGCACGACATCATGACGTTTGTTTCCGAATATCACCAATGTGTGTTTGATGCGAACCCACTCACACACTTCTAGTGGAGCGAACTGATAAAATATTGTGAAGTAGCTGAAAAGGACTAGTGTGCTCTTAAGACTTGAATAAGTAAGAAAAAATCGTTGTAAAACAAAACAAGAATGGACAAGCTCGGAATGAATTTGGGGAAGTCACTCCTCAAAGGCCACATGAAAGGATCCGGAGGATCTTCTTCGTCCCATCAATCTGACGAGAATGTGACTCAAAAGCCTTACTCAAAATCGGACTTCATGAAGGATGCCAAGAACTTTTACAAAACAAAAGGTAATCTAATCTACATTTCGTGATAGCGCACGTCGAGTGTTTGATATGAATCTTCATGGCTAATGTTCCAGATGTGAACAACATTGATCCACGAGCGATGGAATTCGCAGCGACTAAAATTCAGGCCGGATGGAAAGGTTACAAAGTGAGAAAGGATAAGGACAAGAAATCGAGTGAAATGTAATTGCATGATCTTGATCCCAAACAAAATAAGCCATGGTCAATCTTGAACTTCAATTGAGCACATTCAGGGGTTTGTCATCCTCGAGATTATGGTTGCAGATAAGTGCATTTCGTTGCGACATGCAAAAAAATCGTTTTGTTTTTTTATATGAAAACGACCTAATCATCTTCGGAAAAGTAATTATATTGGCTCAAATGTCCTCAAACCAACAGCAGTAACCGTTCACTTGATTCCCTCCATATTTAAAACATCGGAATGCTTGTATTTTCTTTCTATGCCTTCCATACACTTCAAGTAATTTCGATCTCATTCATCTTTGTGAATAAAAAAAGGAATTCTAAAACTCGTTGGTGGTACTATTTGAGTCAGAGTCCTCGCCTTCACTCTCTGATTCTTGGAATTGTTGCTGAAGGCTTTTTGCATGGGCGATTTTACTCTCAAGATCCAATGAGTCGTTTTGAGCAATGAGCATTAGCCTTAGCACCAATTTTACCGAGTTCATTCGTCTGACCTCATCTGGCCCCGGTTCAGGAAGAACTTTTTTTGACATGGACAATTCTTGAGCAATTTTTTCAGCTCTTCGGATGACATCATCAGAAAATGTATGAGTGGCCTTGGTAAGGTTGATACCGTAGTTGTCGATCTGTGATGTTCCTCTGGCCAATTTGTAGGTATAACTCAAACCGATGGTGTCTCCAGAAACGTTTTTTCGATCTTGCGTTAAGAAATGATGACTGAAAAATTCAAATGGACGTATGAATCAAAATCATTTGTCATTTGTAGCGATACGTCAAGGATCAAGAACTCACCTCAAGGCAATACAATACATCGTCTCCAGTTTTGTCATCAATGGGAAATGAGTGGCTAGGAAGCAAAAGGCGGTGGACTTGATCAACTCTTCAGAGATTGCCCAACAGAGACTGGTTCCCTCTTCAGTTGATGTTCCTCGACCCAACTCATCCATGACAATCAGCGAGGTTGGACCAACTGTGGTCAAAATATAAGCCATTTCTCTCATTTCCATCATAAAGGTCGACGCGTTACTCTCGATTGAATCGCCAGTCCCGATGCGCGACATGATTGTATCCGCAATCCGAAAAGAAGCAAAATCTGCTGGAACATAGCTTCCGAGCTGAGCCATAATTTGAAGGAGAATGATTTGTTTCAGATAGGTGCTTTTCCCGCTCATATTTGCACCTGTTAGAACGTGAAATCGTGATTCGATCGTAGCAACAGTATCATTGGCGACGACTTCTTTCCTCTCCATACTATCCAATATGGGATGTCGGCCTTGTTTGATCACAGTCGAGTTTCCAAATTGTGGTCTTGAATAATCGTCCTTCATGGAAACTTCCGTCAGTGCAAGTAAGAGGTCCAAAGAACACACTGCCTCTCCAAGTTTGTAAAGACTGCCAATTGCATCCCTGATTTCACCTAAAAGCTCCTGGATGATGGCATTGCTCATAAATGTAATCTCACGAAGAGACTCCTGGCTTCTTTGGTCTGCTTGAATAATTTCCTCAGTTGTAAAAGAAATCATGTTTTTTGTTTGTTGAGGTCTTAGGAATTTCTTAGGTAGGTTTTTGAGTTGAATGGGGTTGGTTTTCTTTCCTCCGGTGGCGAGTTGAACATGGTAACCTTTTGAGGCATTAAATCCAACCCTGAGAGGGGCCTCGAATTGCTCAGCAAGTTGAACTACCATACCTTCGATATCGTCAACAATCTCACAATAAGTTCTTCGAGCCACATCCAGCAATCCATTGACACCATTTCGGATGGCAAAACATCTTTGGAGTTTCATGGCGGCTGACCCGCGTTGAACTTTGGCATCGTCTTGGATGATTTCGCCAACTCTTTCCATAATGTAACCGAAGCGAAGATCCTCGAGTGAGTTGTAAATATCATTCAGTAGTTTGCTCTCGGCTCCTTCCAGTACAGAATGAAGTGGTTCAACAAGCTCTAAAGCATGTTTGAGACCAATGACGTTGTTCAATCGTTGCTCAAAAGTAGCCAAAGTCTCAGTTTTGGGGACTATGACACACAACGAGAGTAATTGATCCACATCACAAAAGCGGCTGACCACAGATTGAAGGGAATGGAACATCCCTGGATTGGCAATGAGCTCCCCCACTGCGTCTAATCTGGCATTAATCACCTCCACCAAAGCAGGAGGTTGGAACAAATTTGCTCTGAGGTATCTGATTCCACCAGGCGTTGAACAACGGTGAAGGATACCAAACAGAGTAAGGTTAGACTTGGAGTGGATCATGGGTGTGAGAAGTTCCACATGTTTTATGGTTTCTGCGTCAATCATCGTTGTATTAGTCGAGGCTTGAAACTCTACTCTAAGCGATTTGGGCGCATAAACTGTGTTTTGAGAATGCTCAACAAACTTCACCAGAGCAGAAGCCGCCGCTAAGCTGAAAAACCAATGAAAATTTGATTGAATTCTTACCTTAACCAACACAAATACTAGAAAAAAATGTTGTACCTGTAGTACTTGTCTTTGATTTGGAGCTCAACCGTTGCGTATTCCGGAACACAGAGATTCCTCACCAACTGGAGACCGGCAACTTCACTGAAATATCGTCTTTGCAGAGGAGTAATTTTTGCACGTGGGAAACATTCAGCAATTTCTTGGTTCAGCTTTGAAACTGCTTTAGGATCGAACGTTCCGGTGAGTGGAATCAGAATTTCCGACGGTCGGAAAAGTTCCAATTTGGTCAAGGTACGTGTGTATGTTCTTGAATCAGAGAACTGGCACAAAATCAATGTTGGATTATCTAAAGCAATGGCAGCCAGTCCCACTTCCCCTCGAGCTCCTCCTCGTCCTTCTAGTACAGCCACAATACAGGATGATTGAAAAGTGGAATCTTGATCCCCCCTGCCATAATGGGAATAAGACTGAACAATTGATCCAGGTGTTTTAGGCGTTTTATGGGGAGCAGTTGACAAACTTCCGCGAATAGGTGTGCGGAGAACCCGAGGGATTGAAGAAATGTAAGAGGATGGGGCGAATGATCGTTGGTCAACTCCAGGGAGATGTGGAACTTGGAATTGGAACGGTTCCACTGCATCAGGCTGATCAAGGTTGGGCGATTTTGGATTTGTTAATTGCGCAATAGAATTGTTCACTTCCGATTCAGTCCGCGAAAGTGGATGCAGACCGGAAATGCAACCTGAGCCGGAAACAACGGTCCCAGATCGGGCGTTCCGAGAGAAGTATTTTGATTGTGTGAGGCAGATGTCCCCAAAGGACTTTCCATCGGCAAACGTTTCCATTTTGATTTGGTCTTTGATAAGATGTAGCCAATTCCACTGATCTATTTCTGATTAATACTTTTTTCAATTTTTCAACAGTGTTGCTAACTTTTTTGATAAAATTATTAGTCAAAACACACCAAATTAATTTTGGTCCAAAACTTTCCAACATTTTTCAAGTAGTTGAGGAGGGCTGAACCAGGTCCATTAAGATTAGTTTCTTCATGTGGGACTTAAACTATTTTTTTGATCCCAAAAGATCAATTTCATTTTCTATATTTGTTCAACAATTCGCATGATTGGCATTTCAAATGGTCAATTGAAAAGGAGTCTTCATATATAAAACGGCTAGGTTTAGATACTATAGTGATTCAATGGATGTCAAAACAGGCTTAATTTTATTGCAAATCTAAGACATACAATTTAAATGGAATTATTTCTAAAATGTAGCAACACTGTTTGACAGGCAAGCTCAGTTTTGGCGGGAAAATTGACGGGCAATTATTTCAAACTTAAGCGGGAATGATTGGATGACGTCATAATAACAACGTTTCACTTTCATCCGCATATAGTGAGAATTGAATGAAGAAATCAGTTAAAACTGCATTAGTACCTTGAAACCAGGACTTTTCTCTTTCCTTCCTCCCTTTTCATGTTAAAGAGCCTTTTTGGTCATGCACAATTATTTTGAGAATGAGCTGGACGAACGAGCCTTTTCGCTCGGAATCTCTTGCGATACCTTACCGCTCTTTTTCCCTTGAAGGCTCCCCTTCTACCCTTAAGAAAGATGGGCACTGCGTTAACGGGGAACAAAGCAAGAAGTGGTCCACAAACTGGCGCTTCTCCTCGTTCCTCGTGGTCGTTCCTAAAAGCAAAGCGGGCGTCTGTCGAAAAGGCTCTCAAGTGTTTCTTAGCGGTCTTCAGTTGAGTGAGGGTCTAACAAGCGAATAGAGAGGATCAGGTTTGGTGCACTGTGAGAGTGAATTGACACAAGTGTGCTTTGGACTAAAAAAATCTTTAACAGAGGCCACATCTTTCTTGACATTGCTTTCCAACATCTTGTCATAACATTATGAACAGTTGCTGTGTATTTTAGGAATCGTTCTTGGTGAATAACTGCATTTTGATGATTGGACCCGGTGTAAAAATGGATCCTTCGGCTTTTTCTGTCACTTAACTCATTGACTTTCATTAAAGCAGAAGAATTCCTACTATCCTTTGACACATCAAAATAAGGTGAGATGGTGTTTGATTTTTTTCTCTCATATGTTGAGAGTGTGTCATGGTTCTTCAGAAACAATCTCCTGTCAGGGCGGAAAGATCCGCGAATTTCATCTCGTTCTTGTGCAAAGAATGAGCGTTAACTGACATTTTTTTCTCCCGACTTTGCAACAACTTCATCTCGTTGGGTTCTCTGAATGTATGGGAGCAAAAGTTTGTCGGCAAAGGGCTGGAGTTGATTATTGAGCAATTTCCAACTTTTGTGGCACAACTTGAAAGTTTGTGGCCGGCTCTGTTCCCTTCCATGTTGTTGTGTTGCTCTTTGTTTCGTGAGTGCAAACCCATTCTTCGATCATCCTTCTATGCCCAAAGTGTGAAAACACGGTGCCAAACTTGTAGACGAAAACAAGTACTAGAGACAAGACAATTTCTCTTCCAAAGGTAGCCAGACCTATTTTTGGTTCCAGAGATCGAGAAGTGAATCACACTCAAACGAAGAGTTCTTTGACAACCCCTCAAGTGGTGTTCGCGTCTGCAAGCAACAAGTTGAAAACACCTCTGAATAATTGATTCTCAAATTTTCCGTAAGAGGTCACAAGCGCAGGATTCAAAACATCAATTTGCCTTACCTCCTGTTTTTTTCACGATAGATTAGTTGGGAAAGCCTTTTAACCTTTTTTGGTTAAGACTATGAGGTGCCGTTCAAAGTTGGGCTACTCTTAGAAGTTGGTCGCATTCAAGTACGCACACTACATGGGCATGGAGACACACACGCGAACAAAATCGACCTCAAAAGTGGCTCCAAAGCGGAAATTGAAAAGGGCTCCAGCAAAAAGTGTAGATTGGAACTTGGTCGAGTTGAAGTGGCAGAACCTTGTGAACTCACAAGGGTGAACGGGATTTTATCTGGTCCATCAGGAAACTTTTTGGTCGGTGAGGGTGAGTGGTCTCCACTTTGGATGGATCAATGGCGGGGGTTGTACTTGGACAAGGTTTAAGGAATGGTCAGTCACTTTTGGCCCTTGGTCACTTCTGTGTGCCAGGCCAAACCTGTCAACTCCAGATCACGAGAGTAGAGAGGGGTATATTTCGGGTTCAGTGGGTTTCATTCAAAGCCTTGTCAAGACCGCAATGAATTTATTACTCTGTGGGCCCTTTCAGGTGTTGTGACAATCATGATTGACTTCAAAAGGGGGGTTTTCATTACAAGTAAGACTAAGAACAATCGCAACAAAGCCGCAACAACGCGTTGCTTTCCTTTTTACTCGCTAACGGAACGTAGTCGAAACCTGGGCGATAAAGGGTTGAGTGGATGTGATTGACAGTCGCAGATCTGATAAAGCATGTTTACAACTGTACATGATTTGCATTGGACAGCTCTTACACTTGTTCCGAAGCTCTCTTTATCTTTTTTCCTCTCTTGGAAGACCTGGACGTATAAGAAAAGACCTCTCTCTCTCTCTCTCCCATGTTTGGAATTGGACCTCCTCACTCACTCGGCATCTCACCCTTTGTACCCACCCATCCAACCCCGCACCAAAAAGCCTAACCACCCCTTAAGCACATTGCCTCGTCTCCCAATGTCTCTCTCCCCTAGGACGGCAAAACCGACCCGCTGTCGTTCCATTTTGTGGTGCGTGGGGGTGGAATGGCCGTCCACCTTCTGAGCTTCCAGTCAAACAAATACATTTGCTTATCGATTTATCGAACAATGGCCACTAGGTAGCAGCCGGCCATTGTTCCTACAATTTGTTATTTCTGAATGAATTGTTGAGCTAGTGAAAGACGATGCCTTTGGAATATTTAGAGCAATTGGATCGCTTGGCAACGATAATGCAACAATCCTTTTACCCATGAGAGCGTTGGAATCATGAATTTGACTTTCTTTGAGTGTGTGGTTCAAGTTTGGTAATCCTTGATTGTTCTCGAGAAACAACAGTTGTTTGCAGCCCAGTTTTTATGCAAGGACATCAAGGGTTTATGACATCTAATGCAAAGTTTAAAGCCTCTGGCCTTACTTTGGCCGTGTGTAGTTACGGTCACAAAAATAATGTTAAAACCACACTGAGTTGTGACTTTCGACGTTGTTGACTTGTTCTAGATATTGTTCATTGAGTGCGTTTGTGAAGGCCAAGTTTCTATATATTCAGTCCAGATCTCTCCCTTTCTCAAAGAGCAAATAACAGGCTGATAATTAATGAGTAAGTAATTTTATGCCCCCACCACCATATTTATAATCGAATATTGTACAATGAATGTCCTTTCCGACATTTCAAATGTTTCGTAGGTCGGCTTGATTAGTCCTCTTTGCCAAGATCTTAAATATTAAAGCAACCGTATCAATGTTGCCGTTTAATCCTAGAAATCCTCCTTCAGATCTTTCGATAAATAGTGATTTCCATTCGCCACACTCGGTACACACCATCTGTTCCGTATTCAATCAAAAGATTCAGTGCATATACATTGATCACCTTGGATCTAGCCAGCCTTTTGGAGAAGGTTTTCGCATCCCTTGGCGTCCTTGTCCTGCATTCTGAATCTTGCCACTAAGAAAGGATGGGTTTATAGATTCGTTTGTGGTTGCACATTGGCCAAGATAGACCGGTAACGAAAACATCACGGTTAAATAATTCTCTCAACGAATGCGCTCGGTCAAGA
>CM021321.1:4860312-4905486 GCA_010645155.1 Tigriopus japonicus
TTGGCCTTATCCATTTGGGCAAGGCCTGTGTTGAAGAAATTTACGACCCCGATGAGAAAATTTGAGAGCAGATTCGAAACCGCAGCTGTTGGAACTTGAGTTGCGAATATTGTTTTCACGAAACACCTTTAACGAACTTCTAAACTCTGTTTTTTAATGCTGTAATACTTATTTTGTATCAAAACAACAAGTGTGAAATATTTTCCAATTTACTTTTTCAAGACATGATAGAAGAAAGCTGTCGTGTTTGGCTCCAAGCAAGAAATAATCACTAGTGGGAAAGTGATATCACATGATCTCCTTCTCTTCATTGTACATTGAGTTCAAGAAACTGTCCACAGACGAATAAGAGACGATCTTTCAACGCTTTTGACCACGTGTTTAATTTCAGCGTGTTCAAGTGTCGCCCTAAATTAACGAGATTTATGTTAACTCAACAGCGAATAAACGAGATGGAAACGAGCGAACGTATCGGCAACCTTCCTCAATTTAAAGCTAAGCCGAATCCTCGATTGGGACAACACTCCCAAGAGCACCGATTCCCACGAGAAAACAGAGTTACCGTGGGATTAGTTCTGATTAGGCCGAGTTTTCTTTTTGCAAAAAAGTGCTTAGGATACAAGAACGTCTTCTATGTACTTTTTGCAAATCCGGTTTTTTGAGTGGGGCTCTTGTTTATTGTCAAAACAAGTTAATCATTGAGATTTCAGGTGCTATGGCCTCTTGATGGCAAAAGTTTTGAAAACATTGTTGAGCAATACACCTTTTAATATGCATTTCGTTTTGGGAAAACGTTAGTTCCACTTCACTTTCGAGAGCTCTCCCTTCAAATAAGTTTGCTTTTGGTCATGAAAACTCAATTATACCGACGAAACCGAGTTTACAACGCTAGATTGGCCGCCTACAACTCGAAACTTTGGCCCAATAGAGCCCTTAATGAGGTACCCATAGATTCAGAGGTCCTTGTATTTGTGCCAGTTTTTGTTCCAATTCCAAGCGAGCTTTCCACACGCATCTGGCTCCAATATCGTGGCACCCTTAATCAAGCTTGATGCCTGGTTGAGTGAGTCCGTCACTCGTGGTTCTACCATTCTTGAGAGTGGTTGTGTGAGTGTCTCTCATGAGACCACAACTAATTATCACCCATCCTGAGAATGATTGACATAAAACCTTGGTTTGGTACTCTCAAGAGGATTCTCTGGTGGGGAAACAAACACCAAAAAAGAACTTTGAATTGGAACAACCGACATTGCACTCCGTTCTTGCCAATCATATTCAGAACAACTCGACAAGGTCTTATTAGCTTTTTTCCCCTTTGTGGGAGCATAAACATGGCTCTCGATTCCCATGGCGTGATTTAGCCATACACTTTTAAAAAAAAAGACAGTTTGGCCGCCAATGTTTCTCATTTCGTAATTTGGGATGGACTTGCTTCATGAATATATCAGGTCTTGAAATCCACGAAATGGGAAAATAATGTCGTTCCAAGCGAGGAAAAATGAAACATTTTCCCCGAACTGAAAATAGAGCTTGAATGGAGAAAGAATTTTTATGGCTATTTTCTTTCAAATGGTCACTACGACCACCTAACTTGAAACCTTTTCTGAACCCAGGGTTTAATGGGATACTCATATTCACATTTTTCACATAAAAATACTTCTTTCAATGAGGGCAATTTCAATGGATCATTGAGCAAAAAGGCACTGATTGATCAAGTCAACCAAAAAGTTTATTTATAGTAGCTTGTCTTGTTTAGATAACTCGCCCGTGGGAAATTGCAAAACAGAGCCTTACGCAGAAGATCCTGGCTAGGTATTAATAATCAAGGGAATGGACATGGCTTGGGAAAATTTTGGACAGATTTTCCGGCCCAAAAGTTTGATGACACACTGTGGTTGGTCGGAAAGCGACTAAATGAATGAATAATTGATGGCGGCGAACTCTCAACTTTTGTGAAGCGGAGTCGTTTGCATTTTCATCACAACTGTTTGAATGCACAAATTCATCGGGCTAATGAGTCCAAAGGAACAGGAAGGGAATCACCAAGCAATCTGACAAGAAAACTGGGCTCACCAAAGCTTAAAGTGTTTCAGTGCAACACTCACGATGTTCCACTTTTGGCGTTGAAGCGTCCAACATTCCGTAAGTTTGTGAAGAAAGTTTCCAACTTGCTTGCTGCCCTCCAGATGAAAAAGCTTATTGAAAAATTCCACTGCATATTTTAACTGACATTCCTGACTGTGCATACATCATAAGTTACCCCTCTTCTTACCGTGTGCGCCCCTTGACATGCCCACCAAGACAACCGTTTCACATATTGGAGGGGACAAAAAGCAATATTTGATGAAGGATCATCATTATGAATTCATGAGACTTGAGTTTCCTCCACAAACTTCAAAATGTCTTCTCCAAAGTTCCACATCAATAGATTTCGACACAAATAAATTCTGGTTCCACCTCAAACCGTTGTTGTTTGCCAAGCTCCTAAAGGTATTGAGCATCTTTTGCAGCATTTCATAATCTATACTGTCAATCTAACAACATTGGTTAACAAAAGCCCTATTGAAAGCCAGGCTGAAGGTTAGAGTGGAAATCAGTAAGGGATCATTCATTGAATTTCCAAGCGAAAATCCGTAGTGATCAAAAAGTTTCGGGGGGAGATATCAAAGCTCATCAAGGCATTGTTCGCCAAGGATCGGCCTAGGGTAAGAATAGTTAGCTGACTGGTTGGTTGGTAGGTGTCTCAGGAGGAGAAAAGCTATTCATCTTCATGTCCCAAAGTTTGTTGAGAAGAGAAAGGAAACTTGGCTCCGTGGAACACGTTCGGAACAAGCGCAGAAAGTGAGTTTGTGAGGATCAAGGGCGAAGTTGTTATAGTGAGCGCGGACGTGATTCAATTCCGACCCCGGATTGTTCTTCGACTTTTATCCCTTTTTGGACTGGAATGCAGTGAATCTGCTTGAAAACCAACGCTTCCCCGAATGATTGATGAACCCAATATGGGGAACCATTTCCACTCAAGCTAAAGAGTTTGCAGCTTTTTGATTTCAATTCTGTTCCATTTGTGATTTCAGACTCGTCTTGTAATGCCACCCTCGGATTGGAAAGTGGAACCGTGGAAGATACCCACATGACCGCATCATCATCGTTCGATCATCACAGTACAGGACCCCAAAATGCCAGGTAATCACGGGAAATTTAGCCTGGGGACGTCGCCCCTGACAGCCAGGAAATATATTGGACAGTTTGCCAACGATCACGAGAAAAGTTTGGCCAACTTGCTCGATAATTTTCGACATTATCATAAATATCCGATTGGGCTGCCATTCACCAAGTTGGTCGCCTCACAAAAAGAGGCCGAAGGATCGGACAAATAAAGTGAAATGATCCCTTCCGTAATTGCTAATCGAGCTGAAACCGAGCTCCGATTTTGCGAGTGCCAGATCTGGCTTTAAATATCAGGAGCAAAAAACGTACTTGACGTGTTTTGTACGGCTAAAATAATCTCTGGGAACACAACACCACCAACTTGGCACCAATCGGAGAGAGCAAAAGCACTCTTTTGAAGGGCCTCTAAGTGCTTGTTTGGCACCCAACCACATTGATTTCTCAGTCAAGCTAATCAGGGTCACTATTTGGTACAAAAACACGTGGCTCTCCAGAGAGGACTAACCAAATTCGGTTTAGGAGTCTCGTCGGTGAGCCTTTGCACGATTTAATCAGAAGTCCTTTATTGAACCATGATTATTTCTGACGGAATGATTTACAGTTTTGCTGTCCTTGTCAGTCAAACATCACGAGTTTCGGGAATCGACCTTTACTAATGCCAAAGAAAACTTGCATGAAAGCCATAAAAAACTGTAACGCTGAACGTCAACAACGTAGTTGCTTCGCCTTGTCCGATATTCAACTTTAATCTAATATTCATTGCCAATAAAGACGATCGAGCTTGGTTATGTAGTAATTTACGAACGAGCAATAGCTAGCCACTTTTTTCAGACAAGCGATCTGATTATTGGTTATTCCCCTCCCTTGCATTTCAAGTCGAAACAAAATTGAATTGGCCTAAATTTAGCGCCAAACAAATATGAAAGGGTCTTTTCCTTCAAATCTTCTTGAAACTGGCAAAAAAACATTCACAAAGGGAATCAACTCACTTGATTTACTCAGCGGAGGATTTGAAAATGTAGGCCACAATCAGAGAATATGATAAAAACAATACGAGTGTTGAAAATACAACATAAAAGAAACAAGCCCTTCTCCTCTCTAAATTATACCCAGGAAAATGTCTTGGTTCCTTTGACTAGCTTATGTATCGTGTTCGTCAGGATTTTTCGCCCCCGTTTTGCGCTCTGAATGGCCAAACGGGCTCCTTTGAATATGTGCTGACCTCGTTAAGCGGCGACAAATTCCGGCACAAATCTCTCTTTCTCTCTCTCTTAGTCCCCCGGCGTCTTCTTTCATCCATTCTGATCCAAGCTTGAATTCTGTCCATTCTCCTGGTCACATTATTCTCGTACCTTTCATTGCCAAAGTAAGGTTGAAGAGAGACCAAAGGAACTGAGTCTTGGTCGGTTGGTTGTGGTCCCTATTTGGCGGCGAGTTATAATGTCTTCCTGCTTAGTTGTAGCCCTCGCTTTTGGCCTTTGTGATGATGAAGGTTGGTTGCAGGAGCCGTTGGGGTTCAGTCAGCACTACTCGAATATTTGCTCCTTCTTCCGTCTTGGAGTCCTCCTTTCACCCAGGGATACACTTCATTTCTGGGAACGATTTAAATAGGCAATCTGTCTGCCTTGCTTGAGGGGGTTTCTTTGCAAAGAAACCCCCACTCGCTACGTCGTCGCCTTTTTCGTTTTCCCGCAATGATAGCTCTTGTTGGAAAGGCTGAAGGTCTCCCTCCTTGAGGCTCTGTGGATCTTGGAACAGGCAATTTGTTCCAAGTACGTCTACCGCATT
The DNA here is from genome assembly GCA_010645155.1 of Tigriopus japonicus. Classification (NCBI taxonomy): domain Eukaryota; kingdom Metazoa; phylum Arthropoda; class Copepoda; order Harpacticoida; family Harpacticidae; genus Tigriopus; species Tigriopus japonicus. Next base: position 4,865,269 of record CM021321.1, read on the forward strand.
ATTCTTGGCATTTTTGCAATGCGCAAACAATGGACCTGTTCACAGCAGGTCGCCACGCAAACAAAAGAGATATCGTTTCAAACGTGACGAAATGGGATTAGAACCACTTTTTAATAAGGTACTTGTTCAAGCTTTAACTTGAATAAAAACACGAGACTGCTTGTGGTCGGATTTGTGCGTTTTCAATGGAATTTCATTTCAATTTTTTTGGAGCCAATTGTCCCTTAATCTTACTCTGTTCGTCACTCAAGTTTCGACCCTAATGGAAAAAACTGAGAGAGAGAGAGTTCTTGCCAACAATTGACCACGTTTTCTTTTCAAAGCATTATGTTTTTGCGCTCAAGTTTTTTTTCAAATGGACCTCTTGGGGCCTCAGAATAGCTTAGATTCTCACGCACTGAGCGAAACTATTTAACCCACCAGACTGAAGCTCAAGTACATTCAGCAGATTGAGGACGAAAGGAAGTTCCATTTCAAACGGTGGCACATCACGAAGCTTAATAGCCTCCAAACATATTGAATCCATTGAGTTCCTCGAACTCGCTATCCTTCCAAGCCAACAAGATATCATTTTTGAACACCCTAGAGAGATATTCTTTGGAGGGTTGGGAAAAAATTCTCGCTTTCCCTGAGGAGACGATCTAGCGCTCAAAATACTATCCAGAATTGCCTCTAGTCGCTCAAAAGAAGCCATTAGAAGCTAAAACCAAAACTTGGTTGCCACATTCGAAGGAAACTCAAAAAAGCTGATCCAAATTTCATTTGAAATCACATTGCATCGGATTTATATTCCATTTATCAAAACGCTAGGTCGGTTGTTGAGGTAGTTTGGAAGTAAAGTTACTAGCTAGAAGTATAGAAGAAGTTGGCTACATAAGCTGTAATTGAAAAACGCAACTTATGAAGCGAAACTTGATTGAGCATGGCTATTTCTACTCCACCTCATATGCTTCTTTTATACTCCTTCTATGCTTCTACTAGTATATACTTCCAAAGCCCTCAACAACCGACCTACTTCCAACGATCGTAATCTGGAGTAAAATTATGAAACCTCCTCGATCTTACACCTCGTACTATCGGTTTGACTTTCAAATCAACATTGTTCATTTTCTGGCAATCTAAATTGGTGTCCGTGGAAAGTTGTTGCGAGTGGTCGTTGGTTTGTGTAGCGTGAAAGATCTCATTTCCCTTCCTCCCTACGTTAGAGGAACGAGACTTCTGTTCCCCCTTTGACTCTGTGCTGTACTGTAGATTAGTGTTCCACTTGAAGTTGCTCAGTAGTTAGTGGGGTATTTCTAGTTCCACTCCTCTGAGTGCCTCCGCCCATTGAAGCGATAAGACGAACTTTCAGCACGTTTCCAACAACAACAACATCAACAACAACAGCAGCAATGGTTTACCAGTGAATCTCCGCCTTCTTGTCCAATAACTAGGCACTGGTTCCAACTAACTAGTTCACACAGAGTATGCGTTTGGAACCAGACTACTAGAGCAGTACATGTACTACTCGCCTTTTTTGGGGGGTTTTCGTGGTGGACCACCCTAAATAAGTGTCCGCCGATTTGCCGACGCTCATTTCATGATTAAACAGAGCTTCTTGCTCACCATTTGTTGCTTTTTGGCATGCGTGTCCTGACAAATAGATTAATGGACATCCCGTGTTTAGTTGGCTTCATCCAGATTTCAGACTCATTTTCCCGCGAATGAGTTCCAAAAAATGCTCTTCTCTGTCGTCACTCCCTCGACATCTTAAATGGGAGCAACCCTTCTATCTTATTAAGAGCCCAAGTCTCTCATTTCCTTTGAAAACTCGTCGTCATCATCATCTAAATTGACTTTGTTAACGTGTTTTTTTCTTCATTTCATTTTAGATTAAATGTGGACATACGAGGGGGAGCCTGGTGTCCCAAACAAGCGGTCCATGAAGGCATCAAGGAATGGATCCAAGTAGATCTGAAGCAGATCCACATTATCACAGGGATTGTTACCCAGGTAAGAGAACCGAGTATTGTCTTTGATATTTTTTAATGTTTTGTGGGAGATTTCGAAATCAGTGGTAGTGTCTCAGTGGCCTCCTCAAAAATAGTGGATGCAGCTCGATCCAGAGGAGTTTCACAAGGTACACTTTTTCGATTGTCCCGATGAGGTGCGGGTGGAACTTTCTCGGTGATTTGAGTTATTGTCCGCCCATTGATCTCACTCGAAATGACAATCTTGACATCAGAATTGGGAGGTTTCTTTTGACCCGATGCCAATGTACTCAAACTGTCCTCGTCGGGCTCATAGTCGTAGACTGTGTGAATTGAGCAGGGCTGATGAGTAAGCTTATGTCGATGTTTGGGTGGATAAGTAATGGCCACGCCATAGAAATGTTCTCTGTACTTGAATGGTGAATCACTGGCGTCGCCCTTTCGATACTGGCAACTCTTCAAAGGTGCCTCAGAATCGGATGGAACAATTTCAAGAGTGTATTCCACGTTCATTTTGTTGCACGAATATCCCTGTCGATGGTGCACAAACGGTGCCAGGGGGGCATCGGTCCATTCCACGCAGATCACGCCCTCTTTCTTAGGATCATGAGAGATTCGGGCTTCCACCGGCTTCCATAGAACTTGGTAATCTTTATCAAACAGGGAGACCAAGCGAAGGCCATCAGCCACTCCGTTGGAACACGCCAGAAGCGCGATGAGAACCCCAAGATCTCGGCTGTTCTCATCAAAGAACACATCAAAGAATGGCTCAACTGAATTTTGGCGACCTAAGAACTCAGCTACGAGCTCGGGGATGTGGTGCTTCGCTTTGTTGGGTTTGGGTTTGTGGATGCATTTCCGAACATAGTCTCGGGATTCTCCCATGAATCGATGAAAAGAGCTCAGGTGAGCCGAGCAGATGATCCACAAAATGCTGTAGAACGTGCACATGACATAGCCACTCATGGCTATGGTGGCCAAAGTGATAACTAAACGATAGAAACGCGCTAATGGAACCACACAGAGGTAATGTTGCGAGAACACTTGGCATTGGATTTCCGTTGGAGAAAGGCCGAACAAGTACACGAACCCAAGGCTGGTCGTTATGAGAAGCCCAAACCCCAATTGGATGATGGATTTAGCAATGAAAGCGTAGTAAATGCCATTGCTGTCACGGAACATTTGAAGGATTTCGTGGGAATTCTTGGCCTTCTCCTTCTCAAAGGCTTCCACATCTTCACGGTCGAGGGAGTCCTTGACGAGGAGCGTGTAGAAAGCATTCATTCGCTTCAGCACACCAAAGAACCTTGGATATTTTTTTCATTCGATGTGGAGATCAAGGGAGAAGAAAAAAGAGAGGGTGAGAATAGTAGTAGAGTTGATGATGCAAATTTGTCGATGTGAAAAATGACACTCTCATTCGAAGAGAGATTTCCTGTGGAGATCCTCCTCCTTTTCTCTTTTTTCTCTCGCACGCTCTTTCTCTCTTTCCTCAAATTCAAGAGAGTGGTGTCATTCTTTTTCCAATTTTTCTTTGCTTCATCTTGAGAAAGAGAGCCAGAGAGAGTGGGGAAAAACTCACCTCAGACACATCCTCTCAATCCCAACCAAAGGCAATGGGCACAAGATCAACAGAAAGGGGAGAAAAACCATTGAATCATGGATGAAATTCATCGTGCAGAACTTCCGCAGATAGAAATGATGATAACGCATCTGAAAAAAAAGTGGAACAAAATCACCCATGGTTCGCAAAAGGTAACTCAAAGTCAAGATGAACCAAGCCCCACCAAACCCACAGCTACTCAATATTGCTTTGCTCGTTGCAATTCTGTCAAAGAACTTCCAGGAAATGCGAGTATCTCCGTACTATCTACCCGTAACGGTTTCAGCAACTGACCGGGGATTGGTCCAAGAGGGATAAATTCTGGAAGCTCGGATGGTTCTGGTCCAAAGTGCATTCCACGGGAGTGTTAGACACCATATTGAAAGGCAGGGAGATCATTCCTAGAATGAACCAAGGGTTGAGATCGGAATTAGCTCCCCCATTCAAGATTGCGGGACCGGAAACCCAAAGCCTTTCTCTTTTGTGCTTAGTTCATTCCTGTTCCACCACCACCACCACCACCCTTGGTCATCTGTCCAAGGGAGGAAAAGGGACCAAATAAATTGAGAATTCAACAGGGGTGGAACATTCATAATTGTAACCGGAAACCCAGACTTCCCAGAATTCGTTCCCCTTTCTGTTTTAATCAAGAGAGCGTGATTGCATTTTCATGATCTGTCTCCGAAATCCACCAAAGCTTAGCGAATGATGTGCACGGCATGCACTTGTCCAAGAATGAATGCCATTTAATCTGCAACACTAGAGGAAAACGGTTACCCAAGAGCATGGTTCCATAAAGAAGCTTGTCTTCCAAATCCTCCCACCAGGGGTTAAAAGCCTTCTGGGCTTCACTTTTCTGAAGCGTGCCTTTCATGATTTTCTCGAGAGCTGAAGCCATTTTGCGTAATGATTCACTCGGCAATGCTCTGGCACCACTGATATTGAAATTGATGCTTGATGGCGAATGTGGGAAATTCACGTCTTGGAGATAAGGCCATCACACACCTATCTTTGAGCTCTTTCGAGCTTGCTTTTGCCTCCATTGTCCCTAATCCCGAGATTTCCTCACCAATCTAAAGGACAGTCAGATCTGAGCGCATCATGTTGCTCTCTGCACGTGTGTTTGAGCCTCGCACACAATGCATGTAGATAGATGCAACAATCCTTTCAACCATTTGACACAAGGACTAACAGTCGAAATGCTCAACCAAGGTCAAAAGGGTGATTTAGGACTTGAAGGTTTTGCCAATGAAATCGAGATATCTGAAGCGAGGGTCATAAATAGTGCGTGTTTCCGAGTTAACGACGGCCAGCAACCTCCTCCCTCTCCCAATGAGCTCGATATGTAGGTTCGAGTCCAACCCAAAGAAGAAAGAGAGTGGAGACCTAAGTATGTACTAGGCACAAGAGAAGGAGGAGGAGGAGGAGGATCGTTGAGGATGTCAATATTGACTTTTCCTGACTCTTGACTACAATTGAGAGCTAACACGATCGATTACCACCATCCTCAAAGCTTCAAAATGAAACACCGACCTTCAATGCCAAGTGTTCTTGATCTGTATTCTAGGGACGATATGGCAAAGGCAAGGGTCGAGAATTCGTCGAGAACTTCATGATTGAATATAAACGCCCGGGTTTAGAAGACTGGAAACTTTACTCGAATCAAAAGGGAAAACAGGTACGGCTTTGATTAAAAAGGTATTGAGGTCCAATTAGAGACATGTTTGAAATGATTTTGCCTTGCAGATTTTCCAAGGAAATTCCGACACCCTCACTCCTCGTTACACTCAATTGGATCCACCCATTTTTGGCAGTCATGTGCGAATTATTCCCCATAGTATTCATCCTCGAATCGTATGTCTTCGTTTGGAGCTTCACGGCTGTCTTGATCAAAGTAAGTGTCTTGCAATTATTGATCAAACAACAGGTTACACTAAGATAATAATTTATCGTCATAATAAGGACAACGTTCTTTCGAAAGTCGAGAAGAGTCCTCTTTAATGGGTGAGAGAGGTAGAGCAAAGTCAACATTAAAGCCTTCCACTCTATTTGCGAAAGGTTTTTTCAATTTGATATTGCCCTCCATCTCCTCTGGAACCAGAACTCTTTCTCCACCCGTTCGTACTCACAATTATATCTTGAATGTGTACGTACATTCGCGGCCGGCCCTAAGCAAATTTGCTCTGTGAAAATCGATAGATTACAATTTAGACCGAATGAGCAGTCAAATGGTCCTTAGCCCTGTCTGAACCCTCTATTTGCTATTGAGGTCACACGGAGGATGATGAACACCAGGCATTTGTCAATAGCTAAGTAACGGAACCACTCATGACCTGTCTCGGTTTTTGGAAACAGGAAGTATCTTGAGGAGTCCTCTTAGAGGCTTTTTCCGAGAGAACGAAGAGGTCGTCGTTGAAACGAGAAGTAGGACCCTAACCTAGATCCCAAGTAAAATGATACTGGGAACTTGTCAATGAAGAGAATCGTAACAGGTTCCAGGAGTTTATGAGTTGTCAAGGTAAAGAGGCCATCATGAGGCAAGCTGATTATTGAGGACAAGCATAATAAAAAGTGCCTCTCGTTTCTTCTCTCTTTCTCGTGATTGTATATTCGGTCCAAGTCTTGCCACCAATTAGGCAATCACGGCGAGACATGCAAACCTGTTCTAATAGAAATATCAATTTTTTAGGCGGAATTTTGGCATACTCGTCACCTGCCCCAGATTTGCCCGGATCGTCAAAAATAGTTCTGCAGAATCGTCAAGAATGGTGGGCTGAGCAAGATCGAGGGATCCTCAATGACGGTTACCTGGGACAAGACGTCTTATCTTTAACGGATGTGCCCACTTATGATCAAGGGTGGATGGGATGGAAACGCAAAGGCTCGAGTCCCATCGAGCTCATCTTCGAGTTCGATGCGCCACGAAATTTCTCCCATATCCACATTTTCACCTCGAACCGATTCGATTTCGAGGTGAGCGTTTTCAAACGGGCCCAAATTTGGTTCAGTGTGGGGGGAGAGTACTATTTGGGCGATCCCGTGACATTCGAGTACATGCCCGATAAGAGTCTCCAAGAATCGAGGAATGTGTCGATTGGACTGAATGGTCGAGTGGGACGATTTGTCAAGGTGCATCTGGTGTTCGAGGCAATTTGGATATTGGTCAGCGAAATCACCTTCAAGTCCGCACCCGTGAACGAAGAGATATTGGACGAGGAAGCTTCTTTTTCCACTTTATACCCTCACCATCACCAACAACGCCCGGTCAGTTCGACCATGAAAAGTTCTTCGATAATGGATTCTGCTGAGAGCGCAGAACGGATGAGTACACCAGCACCGGATGACAATATTCAGCAAGGTAAGGACTTGGGGGTTATCATAACGCTATACTCGAGGCACATGGTGAAAAACGAGGTCGTTTTGTTATTGCAGTTCCAGAAAATAGTGTCTATTTGGAGGTGATCATTGGCGTCTTGACGGCCGTCACATTGCTTCTCCTTTTCCTGTTCATCGTGGTCCTTTTGTATAGTCGAAGACAAAAGTTGCTCCATTCACCCACTTCGAGATCCCTGAACCCATTCCCAGTGCAGCTTAATATGAAGGTGAGATTCAAAAGGGGAGAAATTCTTCAGGGAGGATGAGGAGGTAACAATTGATCTCCCTACTCGTACTCTCCCTTGGGAAAGAGAAATAAAAAGAGGACAAACTTTGCCAGACAAATGCCGTTTCGTAGTTAACTGGCACCGGTTGAACGGGTGATGCACTTCCAAAGACCAAGAGCTTCCGACTACTAGCTACTAATGGGTCTACTCGTTTTTGTTCCCGATTTCAGGATCTGTTGATGAATTTTTCCACGAATCCACAACCCGTTAATTCTGGAGAAACTGAGCTCGTGGCTTCGTCGAATTTGATGGTGACTTCGCCTGCTAATATCACGACGAATCCAAATTACATGAACGGAACCACTGCTGATGAGATCACGACCAGTTTTTATGATACATTCAGAGGTCAACCTATCTATGAGGAACACCAAGTTTTGGAAGACGCCCGCACAAAGTGGCATTCGACTGGCCATGTGCCAGAGAGCCGATCTCATTTCCGTTCCAGTTTGACCACTGCACCAGGAAACACATTGGCCCTTGGAGGAAGTAGCATGCTCGTGAACAATAATGTCACCGAATATGCTAGTGTGGACATTCAGAGCATGACTACTAACAATGGGATGAGCAGATTTCAGGGTCCAACGGCCGGAACGTTCACCGCCGGCCAACATTCTAATTACCGGAGCCTCCAACCTCAATCCAACCCATCAGGGTGTCTGTTAAGAGGGCCAATGCTCAATAACAAGCAGACCCCGTCTCAACACCATCCGCATCAGCAGCAAGTGTTCAACCTTGGCAATTATTTTCCAAGGGTCTCCTCGGAGCCTCCGAGTCGGAAGAGTTATGGGTCTGTTTCCACCAATGGGAAAGAGAGGTCAGACACGAAGGTAAGAAGGCCACGATACAGCGTTGGTAAACAACCTGGGCAAAAAAATTGGATCATAACTCTTCGGACGCACGGCCTTGAAGGTCAAGTCGCAATGGTTAAAGCGTGCGCTTTCGATCAACATGCTGCAGTGTGAAACTGTTGTAACAGAAATGTTACAGGTACAACAGTTGTTCTCACTTTTGTGTTATTTCAGCCTCTGGCTCCTCCATCTCAAGGTCTGCCCATGGCTCAGACTTTGTGGAATCTCACCACCTCGGTTCAAGCCTTGTGTAAACAGGTGAATGGTTCCACTTTAGAAGAAGTCCCCAGAAGTCAGCTCCGACTCAAAGAATCGCTCGGCAGAGGATGCTTTGGGGAGGTAAGTTGCTCAACAGTTCTCAAATCCTAATCAAAGAAAAACATCCGACCTTTTCCAATTCTCTCTCCACTCTCCCTCTCTCCATTCAGGTCCTCGTCTGCGAAATTGACACGGCCTATTCAAATGTTCCACAAGTTGTGGCCGTGCGATCTTGCTCCACATTCAGCGAAGACCGAGAGGAATTCCTCCGAGAATGTCGCTTTCTGGTTTCGCTCCAACATCCCAATATTGCTCGATTGGTCGGGGTATCAACCAGTCAGGATCCCAATTGTTCAATCTTGGAGCATTCAGTTCAAGGCGACCTGTACCATTTCCTCAGACAGTACCCTAACGTTGTAGGATGTCCCTCGAGCTCCCCAACAACCAGCACCCTAACCACTTCCTTGTCACCTCAATCCTCTTCATGTTCTCCCGCTTCGTCAGCGAACAACAATAGAGATGGATCGATCCTGTCTGGTCGAGGCAGTTTGCACCAACCATCCAACAACACCAACACGCCGGTTGTGGTAGGGCCATCTAGTGGTGCTGGAATCTCTTACCACCGATTGCTCGAGATCTCAGCCCAAATCGCGGCTGGGATGCGTTACCTCGAGAGTCGAAACGTGGTGCATAAAGATTTGGCCGCAAGGTAAGCCCCGGATTAGGGAAGACACGGAAGAGGGATGATATGCTTAAATCTACCTCACCCTTCTCACAAAATGAACATGATATTCAGGGTCTCCATTATCAAAATTCGATATAAATGCACAGTGTGGGAGACAAGCTCCAAAAGGGATTCCTGTGCAACCCTAGCAATTTTCTTGGAACTCGGGTAAAGAGGAGAGGGAAAAAAGGAGGAGAATCCTCCGTTCCGTGCACGTGTGCACCACTTAGTTTGCTCCAGGACCCAAAAGGGATTTTAATTGAAAACCAGTGTTCGATGCTCGCTTGTCTCACTTTCGGCGGGAGAGAACAACATGGAACAAAGACTGTTCTATGTATAAGAAAGGGGATGGGCACGATTATGCATGCAAAGAGATTTAGGGGATAGGACGTCGGGGCAAAAATTGAAATTTATTAGTTTGGAGAGTTATGGGATAAGTGGAAGGGAACAATGGTCTACTAATTGAAGTGAGGTAAACGAGCGTCTTGTTTTTGGCACATGATGATAAAGACATTCAGTTTTAGACATGGATCAGTCAAGGACCAGAAAATTGGATCCACTCTCTAGATCATCTTGATCTTTGTTTGTTTGTAGGAATTGCATTGTCACCGAAGGCAACCAAGTCAAGATCTCCGACGTGGCCATGGGGATCTCCTTGTTCAATAGTGACTACTCCGAAGTCCGAGGTCGGAGCTGTGCCCCCATTCGTTGGCAAGCTTGGGAGACAATTTTGTTGGTAAGCACCGCCGACACTCACTCACTCTCTCACACCCAAACAAACCCATAAAAAAGAGAGTCTATATATTGTTTTTGCCTACTTACTCATTCCCCCCTTAGCAGGAGTTCAATCCCCCCTCCCACTCCCTCTATTTCTCCCTCTCTCTCCTTCAATATTCATTCTAAGCTGATCCATCTTCCAGGGTCGAGTAACTCCGAGCAGCAACGTCTGGACATTTGCGGTCACTTTGTGGGAGATTCTGACTTTATGCCGCCAGAGGCCCTTTACCCAACTGACAGATGTAGAAGTGATCCAGAACGCTGAGAAGATCTACTACAACGATGCCTTGCAGGTGAGTGTGCCGAGAAAACTTTCGGAATGCCAACGAGCAATTGCCTTTGTTTCGCCCTCTCCCTTAAACTGTTCCACTGAGGTCAAGACATTGCCAATAATTGGAACGCTTTCCCCATCTTCGTAAAAGAGAGAGTTAGAGTCTCGTCCAAAATAAGAAAAAATCGGACCATTTGGGTCCCTTTGGTATTCAAATCCGAGTTAAAGTTGGATTTACACCACCACTACTCCGACCGAATAGTCCGTGGCCGTTCAGTTCTCATTAGGAAAATTAAGGCTTTCCGTTCTGCTTTTAAGTTCCGAACCCAACTTGGAACGAACCTTTTCCTTGTTCCACGGCTGTTCAAGTGCCTGCCTTGACAAAGACACAATGGGATGTGTGTGGATGGCCCTTCAGACAAATAAGGGATACATTTGTGATTCAAACTTAAACTTGAGCTAGCCTTTATTATTTTACAGCCCTATTTACGAGTGGAAATGCTTTATAGAAGTGCCAGAGGACACAACCCATTTGGCTTGTAATCTCGGCCAAGTTTAGCATAATTTCATGGGCTGGAATGAGATACAGAGGAGTGTAAATTGCCTCCCTTCCGTTTGCTTCTCTCTTTGGTCACAACCATTGTGCAACCATTTGCATCTTTTGGAATTTGGCTTGGTTTGGTTAGCATTTCAAAGAGACTTGACCAACCACGTTGTGACTACTCTTTACTTTCTGAAACTGTTAAAAAACAACGAAAATTTTGCAATAAGGAAGATAAGAGGACCGCTTTTCAACCCTGATTTAAGAGGATTATAGGAGTGATATGCACAGTAGTGCATTACAACCAGAAATAGACACCGAGAAAAGCTCGGCGAATGCAAAATGCATTAAGTTGTATGTAGATGAAGCTTGGAAATATGTTGAAAGTTGATTGCAATCAAGGTGCACGCCACAAGCTGTACATTCTTAGTTGTTCACACTTTCATATTGTGTGATCCATTCGGCTTGGCTATTTCGTTATGTGTAGATATGTAGCAGTAGGTGGATAACTAAGCACGTGTGAGCGACAAAGTTGCCCCTTTGAGGCCGGATTTGTGGCATCCTAACGCCTTTGATTACGTTTCTGCTGGGAGAAAACTATGTCAGAAAGAGCAAAAGTGTAATTTAACGCCTTGCAATTTTCTGGAACTGACTTTTGTGCATTCGAGAAGCAGAAAGTTGCCTTCCGCATTCATTCTCCTTCTTACCATTGTAGGGTCTCACTTCGGAGAAGACCAAGAAGAAGGTGGAAAAGTTAGATGCAAACCCTGATAACACACACAAACCTTTCCCTCTTTCGTTCAACCTGGCTTATAATGTCCCTTTCGTGGCCTTTGTTCCTTTTGTGACAGTTAAATTGGTTTTGTAACAGCTTATTTTTTAGATTGTAGAGTCTTATTCTGGCGAATTTCAAACATTGTTTTTGCAAACCTTTCTCGGATTTCACGACAAGGGTTCATCTAAAATTATCGGGACCCTTTTCCGTATCTAAACTTTTTGGCCTTTTTCGGAAGCTCGAAAACTTTTGCTCGGTTGCCAATAATCTACGAGTGACTGACTTTTCTCAGTCCCGCCAAACTATCCCAGCCCCAAATGGGTCTATGCATTTACACTCGAATCAAATTTAGTTCTTTAATGGGTTCATCACCGCTTCATAAGTTCAATGGAAAATTCGGATAATGGTTTTAAGGTCCCCTTTTGTTCGTTCATTCTTTTAGCACGATCTGCTCCAACCTGATCATTGTGAGATGGATGTGTGGGAAATGATGGAGGAATGCTGGAGTCGAGACGAGGATCGTCGACCCAATTTCACCGAGATCAACTTGTTCCTCAAAAGGAAATCCCTGTCAAGAGATCCTCACAATGTTCCAATCATTCAAGCGGCTTTGGGAACAATGAGCTCAGCCTCTTACGACATGGAAGTTTGAAGAATGAATTCCTTTCAGGAGTCTAATCTGCATTTCAAGTGAAACACACATCAGTACAAACGATAACTTGATTCAAGTGCTCGGCTTAGAATTAGGTTCTATTCATACGTAGATCCACAAATGTCTGTTTTGAAATCTTCTGCATTATTGTCAGCCCCCATCCAAATAACAAACCCACTATAGTACTGTATTACCTACATATCTAGATGTCGAACCCCGTGCCTTCAGACCATTTTCGTCGTGTTCTTCACAAAATGAGGCTTTGAATATACCAATCAAAAAATACTGCACTAATCGTGAACCAAAGCGAATGGCAGCTCAACCAGAATTATGAGACTGTACTCGTTTGAGAACTAAATAAAACCAATCTTTCTTTATACAAAAAATGCTGAACTTTTGTCCGTCCAAAAAAGGGAACCAAGTTGCCCTACAGTCTTGCTTGGAAATGGCTATCTGCATCCTGTCTGTCCAATTTGTTGCCTCATATCTCTTGGTGGGAACATGGAACGATGCGAAGGTGACACTCGTGAAATTGAGACGTTTCCCACCCAAACATGAAGACATTTGGAAGGCTTCCTCGTTTCAACGACTTTCAGTATGTGTTCCTTGGAATTGGAACGCAACTCTCTTCTCTCTTGATTCAAGACATCCACGCACACAAGTTTTAACACCGTGTTCCATCTATTTGATGGAGAAGCAAGGTGGTCTCGCCGTGTGATGATAGATCGTGCCATAAATGTCACATTAATGGCCTCTCTCTTCTCGTTTTCTCTTGAGTTTGACAACTCGCACTGGTTGATTCCCTATTGAGTTGGTTCTCTTTGGAATTGAGATTCGAAATCAAGAGATCCAAGAAAACCTGGCTCACCTGTTCCAATGAGTGTCGAGTTTCATGCCGGAGAAAGACATCGAAACGAAATGAAGTGGATGACTTTGGGAAAAGTCGTATTTCAAAGGACCCATAACTTAGGCGTGTGTCTGAGAAAGGTGCTAAAGAATGTAAATTGTGGTGGGTGACTCACTTTCGCTTTCTTCAGGCCTCACTCCTTGAGTGAATGTGGTGCGGGTATCAATTTCCGGATTGAACGACCAAGAACGAATTGAGCCGAAGGCAGATTCGATTTCCCGCTAAGGTGGAAAACGCCAACGAAGACGAGAAGAGGCAAGTAATGTTGATGTAAAAAATGGAGGATGGAACGAACGGGAAACCCATATCTTGACAGCTGGCGGACACAATCAACCGCTCTGTCTGTTAGTTGGAATTTGAATATTGCGACGAAATGGGAACGTCGCGTTCATTGAATTTCCATCTATCTCAGTAAACTACATCGATTTCTTCAGGTTCAAAATTTGTGCTGGTTTCTCTGGAGATTGAAAGGATCTTCGGTAGGAAGCCAAGTCTTGTAATCATATGTAATTACATACATCCTTTTTCACCAATTTCAATGGTCCGATTTGAATGTTGGATTATAAAGTGTCAATAAGTCATCAAAGAACATTATTCCTCATTTACAAATATCAATCAACATGCCAAGGGCCATAAATTTGTATCTCAAATGGAAACCTATCTAATAAGATACATAACATGCCTTTTTTAGGCCCGAAATAAACTCATCTTGACCAAAGAAAATTGCAACCTTGGACAAGATTAGCTCACTACTGTACTATTGGTATTTCTATAAAGGAGGAACCATCTCTGTCTGGCGTTCCACGAAGAACAGTTTTTATCTCGTTCTTCTTTGGACTGACTTGACAAATGAAGTTGTCTATTTAGAATCCATTTCGTGTCTACATGGAGTGAGTACCTACCCTCGCTCTCCCTTGGGCTCGGCCTAGACAGGATAGCTTAGCTTGAGTTTCTCCTACTTTTTCTTGTATGGGTCCCTTGACAGGACAGCTACTGAGACGACGACCAAGACCAAGACAACGGGGGTGCATATTGGTATTTGTTACCCATGTTCCCAGTCAGTCCAACCTTCCATACCCAGACATGCTCACACCACTGGGATTCAATTGAAGATGGGTCCTTTGACGAATGATTCTTTAATCTAATTCATTTTCTACTAAACGTGACGTCAAGGCAAGGAGAATCAAGGAATATAACCAACGACGGGTTTAGCATATGTCCACAGTTCTCAGTTTTTCGACGATGCTCTCTGACGCACTCTAAAAGGTAAAATGTGTATGTTTCCATTTGAAATGAACGAGATTGGGATGCGTGTGTTCTTGTTGAGAGGCAGTAATAGGCCAAGTTTTTCGAATTGTCTGGCTGGTTCTTTAAGGCTTCAAGCCACCTACCTACGTACCCTCCTTCGATATGTTCAATTTCTCGTTCTCTCTCGTTCTCTCTTTCTCCTTGGGACTGGCTTTTAAGGGAGGGGGAGAGAGAAAGGAACGCACCCTGGGAAATGGGACTCTTGGGACGCTTAGTGGAACGAAACTGCATTCTTTGGGGAAATCCTCCCTCTATTTCACCTGAACCCATCCGACACACCACACTCACAATCACACAACACATACAGTACATACGATCACACTCACAGTCACACCCAGATCGAGCTATAAATTGATAAGCAGAAGTTTGAACGAAGGCGAATGCCTTCAAAGGCAAAAGAGACTTTCAGGATCCAAAAGTTGGCGTTTCAAGGTGCCGGCATTAATTTTCCAAGTGGTGGGACATGATCTGAAAGACGTCTCGAGGTCCCGTCTCAACCTTTGACACCTAAGTTACCTTTAAAAAACTACTTTAATATCATACTTGGGGTGAGGGGCGATCTTGTGCAAATATTTGCAAGATCTCGGCCTCAAAGTCGTGAAGCGTGTCTGGAAGTAATCTTTTGTCAATTTCCTCACGGCATTCATTCCCTCTTAGGGCTCCTAAACTGGGAGAGTCTTTGGTGCATTTACATCTTGACAATAAAAAAGTCCCTTTAAACATGGATATATTTCTCGTACCTACCACTAATTTCTTTTTAATATAAGAATTCCATTGGAGCATCCCTGGAACCTTCTTGTGCCAAATTCTGGAACGGGGACCAAATCAGTCAGGCGGTGAGCGAGTGAGCGAATGAGTGAGTGATGCCCCAAGGGAATTGATGCCAAAAATCTAACTTTGGCTCTACACTAGATGAATGCAACACATCAAACGAAAAGGCCAAAAGACCAGAGAGGGGAACCAGTAGCATCGTTTGGCCATCACGCTATCCATTCCAATGCAATCAATATAATGCAAAGGGATCTAACGGTTCCTTTAAATATGCATCCGCAGAACTCGAGATTTGATCCTTCCCAGATATCTTTTCCTTTGAGGCTTCATAATGTCATTGACACGGAAGTGTTATCAAGTAACTTCTTGGCCTTCAAAGGAAAATCAACCCACATGTACAAACACCTTATCTAGATAGGTGCTAGTTCCTTGGAAAGTATGTATTGGATCTCAGAACCTCGCGATCGTGGGGATAGAGACGAAAATTAACTTACGTCCGCTATGATGCTTCTCAATGGTTGCACCATAAAGAGAAATAGAGGCCAGATTCGGCTTTCAGAAATTCATGTTTCGCGGCCAATAAGTCGAAACGGAAGAGGCGTCGTGTTTTCGGTTTTTGGATTAGACCATGTTGAAATTGACACAAGACTTGCGTTTCCCTGCGGCAACGTCAAAGACGATTACTTCTGATCCCTGAGTCCATTTTGGCGCCTTGGCCTGAGATTATGGGATTCGAACCAATTCTGTTCCCATTTTTGTTCTTCAATCTAGAGAACAAAGCTAACGGAACTCGGTCAAAAAAGGGTGGATCTCGCTTCGATCTTAACAAAAAATGAGAGAGATGGAAAAGTTGATCCCAGCTTGAACAAATCAGGTATTTGTTCCAGACAGGGTCTTATTTTGACGAATTTCCGGGAGTTTTAGCATTTCAACTAACGTACGGCTCAAAGTAGATTCTAGATATACTAGGGAAGGAGAACCCTCTTGGTTCGTTTGCGGAACTCACCCTCTCCTTTAAAAGCAATTCTACTTCCTGCCGCCCTCTTCAAGAAAATGGCTGAAGCAGTCGAGGACGAGGAAGGAAGAGGACGAGTGCTTCAACAAATGGTCTCTTTTGCCATTTGCTCTAATGGATTTCACAACCTCACGACGACAACCTTCATTGAATAGGAATTCAGGCGTACTCATAGACTTCATGTGTATGGACTACTAAAAGAGGACTTCGGAAGCAACCTGGACATGGATCTTCACCCTTTTCTTTGCCAAAAACAATTGTTTTTTTCTTTGCCATGTACAGTTTCCACCATTTTGATTTTTTGACGTTCTTTCAATATTTCGCTTTTCGTTGATGAAAGGCCATATTTGAATAATTTTAGGGAGTATTGGTCATCGCACTCAGTTTTGTTTTGTAGATTATACGCCTTTTTTTGATGCAAAATTGGCTTGACATGTAACAATCATAGTCGTTACTGAATATTGAGGAAAATCAAACATTTTCCTTGAACTACCTACTTGTCCATGGATTCTCACTGTTCTGACTTATTGAGACTAACGTTTTGCACTTTCAATTTTGTTTTGCTCCTCTCTGTATGTACATTTTTGGCACTCTGACTTGATCATGCCTTTAAAAAAGAGGATTTCATGACAATTCATTCTATGCACTCACATTCTTTGAAATATGAATCTAGAATCGGATTCAAAAAACAGTTTGAACGTCATTCACAAAGAATCTCAAGTCATCTAGTTCCCCGAAGAATAAAGACACCGGTATTTTGTTATAAAGGACAGGCCCTAATTCCGAAGGAATCTCAAGATAGGAAAAGGTCTCGACTGATTCTACAGTTCTGAGGCCAATTGGACAATATTTCTTATCTTTTATTTTTGCAAGTTTTCATCCTAAAACTTGTCGGTGTTTCAACATTCCAAACTCACTCAACCTCAATATGAAGTGGTCTCTTTTTGGTGTATTTCTGACTTTGGCGGCACTTCCACATGAAGCGAGAAATTAGAATAACAGAACACATTTTCTTAAATACATAAATTGAAAAGTGGCCATACGGCTTCCTGTAAGTAGCACTATTGCTTCCAGACCAGAGACTCTCCCTCAAAATGAAATCATGCTTTCAAAGATCGATTATAATTCTAATAACGTTTATTGCGAGTCATTGTCTCATTGGATATACGCGTATATGTGCAATCAATATACATATTGGAGTATTGGGGGACCATTCTGGGTTCAGGAGGCGCCGTTCGAGGCGTAATATCCACTAGACAGAGGGGTGGGGTTTGGAAAGGGGGGAGACCTGGGATCGAACCCATGAACCCGAGCACAGCACTGTAGCGTGTTAGTCAACTGCGCTACAACCATCTAACCTTTATATTTATAGTTGATTATATTTGTAGGCATGCAAGACAGTTTTTAGTTGGCATAAAAACCGTCATTGTCATACTTCAAAATATTTTTCGAATTGCTTTTTCTCAAGTGCAAAATCGAAACTTTGAGTAAACAAAAGTTCAAACATTTCATAGACTCCGATGAAAAGTGTTTTGTCTACACAGGCTCTGTATTCTCAGCCCCATACTTATTTCGCCTTAGGAACAGCAGTAGCAAAAACTGACATGATGTTGAACTTGCTCCCGAGAACATCAGATTGAAGCATAGAGAAATGATAAAAATTAAACGTAAGCAATCATCACATTGGTCGAACACCTGAATGAACTGACTGACTCTGTGAGTGAGTAACCAAGTATGTCGTACGTTGATGGAGTCTCTCGAATCCAATCTGTTGTTGCTCAGGTGGACATGGTGGTGTCTCTCTCACATTCTCCATGTCTTCATTTCAAAGCTGTTGTCGTCGAACCCAGCACCCAACTACTTGGCCATTCTCTGTTGCACTTTTTTCTGGACGTCCAAATTAATGTGTTCGCAGTGGATTTTCCTCCAATTACCCGCTTCCCAATCCGTTCCAAGCAGAGCAACAATGCCATGTGCACTTCTTGTCCACGGTCATTCGCATTGATTCAAGCAAGCTTGGGAAAAAATCTCCAACCCCCGCAAATCCGTCGATGTTGTCGTTTGCCTCCCATTTGAATTAGGCTTATCGCTTGCAAGTTGAAAAATTGGCCAATTTATGCGACTTAACTAGCAAGAAAAGCAGTACGTAGACCTGTTTTCCAGTATTGGCAAATTGATGGCCTTCCGTCACGACAACGAGACCTTGAAGGGTTTTCACACTGAACTAATTACAAAGTTACTTGAACCGACCATTAAATGCATTTAGCGAGCAAACATCAAATATGTCTTGACCATCAACGGAACGACCAAGAGTCTCAATCAAGGTTAGAAACGAGTGAAAATTATCACATTGAGAGATGGATGGATATTCCGCGGTTCTGGAGGTGGGATCCTAGGGTTTTACATTTATGATGAGCTTGCATCATCGGTGTTAATGGACCACTGTCCATCTGGAACTGGAACGAGCTGACGAGGCAGAGTGATGGTTCTTTACGGTTGTTTGTCGCAAAGTGAAATTGGGAAGGACAAATAAATGTGCGTGCTGTTCATGCCGAGTGATATCTCTTTTTTTTCTTCCAAGTCATTGGTTTCTATTCAAATTGAGATCCATGATGTCTCTGCTAATTTAGATGCAGAAGAGTAGAATCATTCATCATCCGAAAAAAACCTTCGTAGAAAGTGTCCTTTGACCACAACGGTGCAATTGAAGTTAGCCAATAAAAGAGGTGGATTTCTCCCCGTTCTTTTGATCTCGTGATCGTGTTCGACAGGCTTTTATGCAATTCAAAGCCCCCTCCTTCTTTCCTTGGTTTGTGCATCCATCCATCAATTTCTTGGAAGCATGTGTTTTCATTAGAACAAGAACAAAGTCATTGGTGATTGATGGGATATTTCCATTATGAAGCATTTCCTGCGCAACCTCGTTCTCCTGGCTTTAGCTCGTCTTCTCTCGGCCTTTGTACCGACTTTGAACCAATGTCATCAAACTTGTGGACGAGTCCCACCCCCGCAAAGTCGCCCAAAGCGATCATCCACTTTTGCCGATGAACTCGATTTGTACTCTTATGAAGACCCTCATTATCAGTCCGAGAGGATGGTGACCCCACCAGGGACTGAATATGATCCATATTATTACCACGATCTCAACGGGGGTTTGAACGAAGCCTCCAACATTAGTGAGTCGGACACCAGAATCGTGAATGGCTACGATGCTGAGGATCGGCCTTGGCTGGCTTTGCTCAGCATTTCTGGAGCATCCTGTGGAGGAGCCCTTCTCAACAAAAGGTTGCCAATTGTGTCTCTTGATTAGATTGAACTGTAAATTGCCAACGACATTTCACAGATACATTTTGACTGCGGCTCACTGCTTCTGTCGACAATCGGGACAGGCCGTTTGCGAGGTAAGTACAAATGATCGATCTTTACCTGCATAAACGTACACATCCGTTTGGGATGAAATCGATGATTGCAGGAGGAAATCACCGATGGTTTACCAACACATCAACCTAAATATGATCTTCAAAAGACCGTGGTTGTTTTCCTGGGGATCAATGGCAGTCCTTTGAGGACGAAAGGAAGAAACAGGGAACAAATCTATCGGGTTGTTTCAGTCAAGTAAGTTGATATAAGGGTCACTGGCCAGATTTGTAACATTCCATGATGTACCTTGGATAAGACAATGCAACATATGGCACTTCCAAAGTAAAACATACAGTGGGAAAAGGGTTGTCATTTTTGCGACAACATCTGATGTGATAGTTCACTTTGTTCTTTCTATTTTTTGTGCGTGCAGGATCAGAGCCGGGTGGTATTTTGGCAAGACATTTTCACCAGACTTGGCTATAGCCAAGTTGAATCGAGATGTTATCTTTTCCGAGAGTGTTTTTCCCATTTGCATTCCCATTGCCAATGACTTCCCCGACATCTCAAATAGAAGCAACAAGCTCCAGGCTTATGTGGCTGGTTGGGGTGCAGTATATTCGCAATGCGATACCAACGACCAAGGTCCAAGTCCACATACCATGTGCAAGTTCCCGTTCGTCTACCAAGGCTTGGTCCACCATCAATGTGCTCAAATGCCACCACCCAGTCACGACAACCCCATCTGCCAACAGTTTCTCCAATGGCAATCCCTGGCAGATCCCCGAGGAAAGATGGAACACGGTCAGGAGGGCACCTTTTCCATCTTCTATTGGAACGATATAGCTGGAAGAGCCGAACGAACCACGTGTTATTTGCCAAATGAGAAGACCTCTCGCTTTGGCTGGTGTGGCACATGTTACCCGGGAAATTTGAATCCCGGTCAAGAAGGATATTGCGACAAGTTTCTAAGCGGAACTGAATTGAACACCACCACGGAGTTCAGTCGTCCACAATTGGATCAGAACTGGGGCTGGTGCAATCAATGGTGCGAGAATGCCAGAGGTCAAACCAACGCCCAACGCCTCCAAGAAACGGCTTTGGATATCTTGGATCCGGAGGAGTGCCAGACATTTGGCGCCACTTTGGAAGTGAATGCCAGCTCGGAAATTTGCACGGGTCGAAAAAAGAGGTTCGACTTGGTGCATCAATTCCGTCGAGTGGAAAGTGGACGGGGCATGAAATTTACGGAGGAAGCCAAATATCAGAACAGACTTGGCCTTGTCGATGATAAGCATGACTTTTACTTGGGAGGCACGGACTCTTGTCAAGGTAAAACTTGGGCACGTACAATCATCTTGTTCAATCGTTGTAATATCAAGCCTTTTATGGAGCACGCTAAAATGAGCCAACGTTGATTGCTACATCGACCAATCTCAAATGGCATTGCACGATGCTTATTTCTAAATTAGTGTGTGGTTGTTTCACAACCAAACCGTTTGCCTTTTCATTTCTGCTTCAAGAAAAGGGCCTTTTCAAATCACAAGTTGGTCAAGAATTCTTTGATACAAACTCTGTCAATAATTATCCAAAATTACTCGAGTTCTTGGATTTCGTTCAGCGTTACGCTTTAAGCAATCATATCTCGTTTCACATACCCCTAACTTTTGATTGCTTGAAATGCCTAGGAAATTTTGAAACACTCGACACATGAGTGTGTATTTCATCACTCAGGTTTGTTCAAAAACCCCAAATCGCTGGCACTTTTAATTGTCCCACTAAACCTTCATTGACAATTTCCACCAAACGGACGGAAGTGCACCTGGTTGATTGAGATCTGACCAGGAACTCCCTGATCATTGTGAGATGACTTACAATCCTCTTGTTTGGAATCCTCACAATTGTTTTCTCTATCGTCTTCCCCATCCGCTTCAAAAAAAAGATAAGTTTGGCTATTTCTGTCCAATCATGTTTCATCATTGGGAAACTATTGATTGGTTCCTTCCTCATTTGTTGATCTGCCCGCAACATTCACACAGAAACGTTTTACTGTAAATCAAACGTTAATCAAGTACTTCGAGCTCACATACAAGTAATTTACATCCAGTTCAATGGAACAGCTCCGTTTCAAGACGCGATTGGATTTTTTGGGAAACAACTGACAACATTGGCGTTCAGTTCACATAGTCCCTAAATTCCCGATCAATCATCTGTCTCTCCGAATTTCCTACCGGCAATTGAAGCCAAACTTTGTCATGGGATAAGGGAAGGGCAATAACATCAAAGCTGCGAGTTCAAGTCCAACGTGAACAGACAGAGGCCTCATCTGTTTGGCATTGACTTTTGTCTTTCTTACTGTTTAATTCTTAGACATGGCAACTCATTACACGATCTGCTACAAATCAGTTAGACCAAACAAATGTAGATACAGGTCAAACTATGTGTAACTGTGCATTCTGAATCGCCCCTGGCCTCTCCAGTCACTCAGTTAGGCAGTTAGATAGATCGATCAATCGCCAAATCAGACGAAAGGCAGAATCAAGTTCACTGTTGTTTTATCCCAAACACTCTTGGACTACATAGTACGTAATAGTACTTCCACTCAAAAATAAATAAAGCCCAATTTTGAGAAATAAACCGAAAGGCAAATTTTACTTTGGTAAAACCAACTTTTACTAAGGCATCGTTTCGTGTATTTCCGAAATCTGGGATTTTAATCGAGTTGAGGCGTATTAATCTAGATAATTTTCGCATGATTAATTGCATTAGTTGAGATAAACTAGATTTGAGATTACGAACAGAAAGCAATTGTTTTGATTTAGGAATTATATCACCAATCTTTATTGAATGAGAGAGTTGTTACTTTGAATTTACCACTAAATATATTTGTAAAGCACAAAATATGTAAGTTTTATAGAAAGCAAAAGTTGATGTTAAAGCTTTTGTCATTTTCTTAGAAAGAGTATATTCTGGGAATTTTTCTTCAAAAAGTGGATTTGTACTGAAATCAGAAATAAAAAAATAAATAGTTCTAAAGTGCAATTGTGGAGTAAACTAACCGATGCAATTCTTACAAAATGCATGCACCCACAATTAT
The DNA here is from genome assembly GCA_010645155.1 of Tigriopus japonicus. Taxonomy (NCBI): domain Eukaryota; kingdom Metazoa; phylum Arthropoda; class Copepoda; order Harpacticoida; family Harpacticidae; genus Tigriopus; species Tigriopus japonicus. The sequence goes on from CM021321.1 coordinate 4,887,808, forward strand.
TTGAACTGTGAGTTCACTATAATTTCCACCATATCAAATAACAAACACTAAAATGGTGATTCATTTTTTTTTAAATGGTAATTCCCGAAAGGCATATTTTTTGGAATCACTAATACGTTCAAATACCTTCTTCTCTTTCTTTTGTTCCTGCACCACCGTCTGTTGCGCCTGGGGAAAGGACGTGGTTTTCTGGATTTCTCTCACTCATTCGTGGTCCGTTTTTTCTCGATTACCACCCCAGCTGACGACATGGTCGTCCTGCTAGATCTTCAAACTCATTCCAAATGCTACTACTACTACTCTGAAGAAGTGCTGCACACACTCACTGATCGTGTCCCACTCTTTTTTTCGGTTTCAATCCCATAAAATGACCACATTGAAATCAGTTGAAAGCCTCAACCGGCTTTTTGTAACTGGTTCTCGATGTCTCGCCAGTTTTTGCCATAGGATTATGATTGGTATGAATAAAACGACGTCGGCGAAGATGAAAATGGCATTAAAAGCCTTGAATTCGTCAAATTGCTCAGTTTGCAACCAAAATACCATGACCAACTCAAAAATTGGCCACCACTTTTCAAGAAGAGGGAGTACAGTTTGAATTCCGCCAATTTTCTCGTTAAAGTATGAAAAGCATTAGAAAACCTTTTTGAAAGGGCCCTCTTCTCGAGTGGATGGATTCTTTGCCAATTTCTGTGGCATTTCTCTCTTTTAGGCGATAGTGGAGGCCCGTTAATTCGCTGGGAACAGTTGGGTGGATCCATTGTGCGGGCTTATGTCATTGGCACCGTGAGCCGTGGAATTGGATGCGGCAACTTCAACCAACCTGGGATTTTCACTCGGACCACAAGCCATCTGGACTGGATTTATGAGAACATAAAAGATGGCAATTGCTAATAAACACACGAAACAAAACTCAAATGTGGGTTGTTTCTTTTCATCACTTCCAAACCTTTGGAATCTCCGCCCTGAATTGAACCTGTACATCCGCGGAGATCTCAGGATTCGTCAGCAAAACGTCGGTAATAGAGGGTAATAAAGTGTCAAACTTAAGGGAGATGGAATAGGAAAACCACCAAGGCCATCGAATTTGTAGTTGGATGGCGCAAAAAAGGTGGCTGGTGAGAAATATGCCAAGTTAGTTTTCCCTTCTTGGTCTCCTCTTGATTCACTTTCTAACTAACGGTCTAACGGCAACACAAACCAACGACAAAGGAACTTGTAGAAGAAGACGGCAACCAAGACAACCAAGCTGACGACGTTGATGGTTTCGTCCAATGGAGCTATTGGCGATCGTACTTCTACTACATACACATACATACAGAGAGCTAGTCACCAAATGAATCAAAAGGGACACGAAACGAACGAAATGAGGCCAACCAAGCAACTAGGATCTCCTCAGCACCGTATTAAACCTTTTGCGATGTAACTGTATCTATTGGTATTCTAGCAGTTATGACTATCAGGATTAATCATAGTTGGGATATCAATCTAATACAGACACAGCACTCAATCCTTAAACTGCGCCCAAGATTTGGTATGGGAGAACTGGGCTCTCATAACGGAAAGAGAAAGTGAAATTTGACAGAGGGCAACAAGACGTCGACAAAACCCTTCAAATCAAATAAAGACGAGAGAAAACGAGCGTGAATTATGGGGGTCCCCAATTTCTTGGCACACATGGCTTCTGAATAATGGTCACTTTCACTAGCTTCCTACCTTCGTTAATCATCTCAAGCATCTGTTCGATATGGTATGGAATCGCTTAATTAGCAATCGATTTGTCCTGATCGCCAAACTCAAGACAGGAGGGCATAAAAGTCCTCTTCCTGAAGGCGTTCATTCGCTTAAGAAGACAAAAAGTCTTCAATTTGTGTAATAAAATTGATGGCATTTACTTCAAGGCTAAATTGGCGAGAAGAGAGGATTGAGGAGGGGTGTCAGATTGTGGGAGAAGGAAAAACACATTGCATAATGCAAAATGATAAGAAGCTGTCATCTCATCCTTGCTTAAGAATAACGGGGAGGACTCGAATTTTAATTGACTGGAAGACATCGTACCAAGCCCCCAAGCTCCTAAATAAGTTGTATTACCAAGGTTGCAAATGATGTGTTGGAAGCAAATAGAACCTTCAGATTTGAGGAGGGGATTGCAGAATCCTTCCTCAGACGCTCTGAGTTCCTTCAATCAGAGACGGAGATCGTGCATTTCTCGAGATTGAGACAGTCGACGAGCCCTTATCAAAATGATATAATCACGTTAAGAATGACATTGACAATGTGGAAACCCCTTTCATTCAAGTCATTAATCAAGGGGTGCCAAGAGAGGTGGTGAATCAAGAAAGAACCTTGATATTCATTAAGGTTTCTGGAAAACGATCACCAGTCATTCCTGGTCAGACCTCCGACCAACGATTCTTAACCTGCCCTAGCAACCTCAAGAAAAAGAATTGCACGTTAAGCTTTTAACGCTGGTAGATTTATTTAAGGTATTTCTTTGAATGTAATGAATCAGTGTATCACATGACAACCACATAAATGTATGTATGTACATAACAAGAAGGAAAGATACTTTATGATATTGCACAAGCAGATTGATCTCTGAAATATCTCACTGACTAAGTATCACGCGAAACCAAATCACAATGTCCCAAATAGATCCGAACCTCGAGACGATTGGGTCCATTCCGTTCGAGTAATTCGAGTCTCTCGGAACGCATCACCAAGTGCATGTACGCAAGCCCCCAAGTAGGCCGCGTGGTAACGATACGGAGAGGCGTGAACCCGGGGTTTGACCGGGGTGAGCTTCTCGATCTCCAGTTCCAATCGCTTCCGGAAGCCAGGGATCAAAGTCAGACCTCCCGAGAGGAAGATGCTTTGGGTCATTTCTTTTCGCACATCCATCCCGCACTCTTTGATGGCCTTGTGAACCAAAACATGGACTCCAGCTTGATCGAGGCCCCAAAGCTCAGGTTTGAAGAGTCCCTCACACGCTTCGAAACGTTCGCTGCCAATCTCGAGGGTACGAACTGGAGCATCATGACAATGACCAGGAGCCACCTCGATGGATTTGTCGATCGATTCGGGATTGTCGGAATACTTCTCAAGCTCCATGTCAAAGTTCCGAGACATGTAGGCCAGATTCTCGATGGCGAATCGTGTCACGTATGAATCGATGAATGACGTTAGCGAGTAGTTCCTGCCCAAGAGGTAATGTTGCAATTTTGACCGCAATTCTTTGCCTCCGACAGGTGACCTGGAAACTCCAGCTTGAAGCTTGTAGCCATCCACTATGGGAACAATGTCCATTCTCTCCCCCAAGTCCACCATAATACCACTCTTGGCATTGTAGGCATAAAAGGCGAAGGTGGTTTGGTGAGCCATGTTGACAGACCTCACGCCGAATTCCTCGAAAAGCATGCCAGCGATGGAATGCTTTGTTCGCTCGTTGAAAGAACGGGGCACACTTAACTGGACTTCAAAGTCATTCGGTTCGAGAGCTAGATCTTTGAAAATTTTCTCAAAGATGCCCTGAAGGGCGGTCTGATCCACCGTGTACTTGTCCACATTGTGAGTGGGCACCATCGGATGGGTTAACTTGGATCGGGTTCGAATCTCTTTGGCAAACGCGTCCATGCCGAAATACTTGGAACACTCTTGTTGGTGATCAACGGCCATCACGCAGGGAAAGAAGAGCTGCGGTAGTGAAGGCACCTTGGAGGCCACACCTGCCCTGACCGAGGCACCGCCTATATCCACCACCAAGATCTGAGTATAATACGAGAGGGACTTGGGAATAGGTGAGGGCGTGACAAAGGTCTTGGAGAAATCTTGATTGATATGGGCATTGATGGCCGTTTCCCACTTGAGGGCTTGCTTATCCGAGGGGCATCTGACGGCCAAGTAGTGACCTCTTCGGTCGTGAACGCCAAGCATTTTTGAGTCGATGTACTCGACCTTGCCGCCGAAGAGCTCCAGAACTTCCAATGGCGAGGAGCATGTGTCATCTGCGTAACTGTACAAAATGCCTTTCTTGGCCACGAAATATTGCTTCTTCCAAGAGTTCCAAATGGTCGACTTCTTCTTGCCTGCTGGAAGTCGCTCAAGAAATCCCTCGATGTGAGCGGCGTCTGCAGAATTCTTCTCCACCTCATTGTCGTCCACTTGGAGCATTTGATAGAGTCGATTAACAATAGCCACTGGGTTCCAATGGCCATTGAGAACCACCTCTTCGCGGTCTTGCTTCCCAAGCAGCTCAGAGTTGAGAGAGTCATCAGGTGCATTGGCCAAACGGAAAGTCGCTCTACTATTTTGGTCGTGAGAATTGACCAGCCCCAATTTCTCAGTGTGTGCATTCAACCCCTGACGAGAGCCGTTAATTGGTGAGCCATTGTTCCCCGCTTGAAGAGACTTGGTCGTCGATGACTGGGCCCTGATGTCAGCATCGTGTTGGCTATTGTGATGCTGTTGCTTCCTGTACTTTTCCTCTTTTTGTTGAAGGGACTTACTCATCATGACCGCGCCCCTTCTTGTCAGACTCGCCATCACCAGAAAAGACTTCTTCGGGGAGGATGACCCGTTATTCCCCGAAGACCCACTCTGGCCTTGATCCTCGACATCCTCACCTTCCAGCTCAAACTTGGATCGAAGTTGTCGAACTGAGGGCATATCGTCCTCGTCAGCTGGATCGGTGGGTGTCGATGGTAATGGAGATGAAGAGTTCTTCGGAGACGAGGGGCTACCCATGGGTTTGGGTGGGGGAGGAGCCGGTTCCGTGGGTCTGACCGGCGCTCTCGTCTTCTTTTGACTCTTTTTGATGGTGGAAGATGCAGCAAAGTCCATTACTGGGGGTTGAGAATCGGCATGGACAACAGATTTTTGAATGGGAGAAGCCATAGAAACTACAGGAGGGCTGAACATGTCTTTCGAGAGGATTTTCTCAGCCATAGGTCGTGATGAAGTTGCTCTTTGTCGGACTGTCTCATGATAAACGTCAACCGAACGGTCCCTCTGTTGCTGCCTCTTTCTCTCGGCTGTCTTATCATTGGAATCAGATTGTAAGGGATGCACATCTGATGAAGATGTCTTCTTAATAGGAGAAGATAACGACGATGATAGTGTGGTTTGGAGCCGTCTTATGGGTTCTTCGCGATCACTCTCTGCGGATGAGAAGACAGAAGGCAAAGAAGGTTTCTTGGTCATCATTCTCTCCTGTTGAAACTTTTGACTATTCACTATGGGAACGAACTTGCTCGGTGTCTTCAACCCTTCGCTGAAGCTATTGCCAATCTCTGTCGCATGTTCCCGTTCCAGTTTTAGCATGGTCTTGGATTGCTTGTGAACTGCTATCGTGGCTGGTGGTGGAGGTGGAGGCATCGGAGGCTCAACCTTTCTTGGCCCATAATTTCTTTTCTCCACCTCGTCGAAGTCGAACTCTTCAAAATTGACCCCGTGTTCCACACTCTCCTCAGATGAAGGCAAATGATCTTGTTGATGATTGGACGAAAGTTGTTGAGGAGATTTCTGCTGCTTTTGAGCAGCCTCGTCTCGCTTTCGTCTAATTTCTCGCTCGATTTCCTCGGCTTTGGCTCGTTCCTTTTCCCTGGCCATTTCCCTTCGGCCAATCGTATCTGGTCTAGACTTCTTGTAGTCGGCATGTCGTTCCAAAGTGGTCTCAATGGCAATGTCTCTCACTTGTGGTGATGCTGATATTGGTTCAGGCGATGAGTGCTTGTGAGAAGATCCCACCGAATCAAGATCTTCCATCGAAGCTATGGCTGATTCATTTACGTAGAGCTCCTCTGATTGAATTGAGGGCGATGACGAGCTGCGATATCCAGAGCTGCGATCATCATTTTGCGAAGCGAAATCACAATAATGGTGGTTTTTCTCGTTGGGATACATGTTCGTGGAATTGGATTGGATTGGAGATGAGTTGTGCTTTGGAACAGAGTAGGTCTGGTTCTCGTAAAGGTCTTCGGCAGATCCTCGACCACTGCTTCCATCACCATTCAGTGGAGATGGAACATCTGTTCGAGTTTGCACAAACGATTGCTTGGGAATGTCGTAATCTTGATGTTCTTCCTCAATTGTGCTCAGACTGTCTCTGATTTTGGGAATATCATACTCTTGGGACATGAAGTCACTTAGCTCTTCAACATGACTTCTACGTGGAATATCATAATTTTCGAGCCCTATGCCGTCGTTCTGATAGATGGCCTCTTCTAGGCTGTCAATCTTACGTTCGTCACATTTATTCCGAAATTCATCAATTTCTTCAGGCAGAAGCTTTCTGGCCACCTTTTGCTTCGACCGTGGAACATCATACAACACATCGTCGTCACCGCACACTTTTCCCAGATCATTATTGCAACGGGTCAAGGCCTCATCTGTGATCAGAGCGGGATTGGATCCAGAGCTGGGCTTGTTGGACACGTTCTCGTAAAAAGTCGGTTCAAAACTGTCCCCAGATTTGGATGAATTTTCAGCCGCTTTAACGATGGCTTTGTAAATCCGATTTACTTCCTCCTTTGTGTAGGTATTCGAGTCCACCTCGCGCTCTCCGTGTCGCTCAGGTGAATCTCTCTGATTACTAGAGCATTTCACGGCTGGAACCTTTGGTTGGTCATAGATATTTGCATGGAGAGCAGCAATCTCATGGCTCCTTTTCGACTTGTCATTATCTGTAGGCCCATCAAGCGTGTCAAAACTCTCCGCTACTTCCGGTGGATCGCCCGAGTTTGAACTCCCAGTAGTTCTTTTATGGTGGCGTCGATGGTGACGACGAGCTAGGGTGTCCTCGCCTCCAGACTCACCACCAGATTTATGATGGTGTCCACTGCTACTGCTGCTCTTAGACCTCGAGCCATGGTGTCGATGATGGCTCTTCCGTCCACTCTCGTCGTCTCTAAGATCCTCTACAGATCCCTCCTTTCGACGGCGGGTTTTATGACGATGAGTGGAACCTGTGTCCAAATCTCCACCTTTGGACGACTTGTGATGTCGGTGATGGGATCCAGATGAGGTGGAACGAGGTCGTTCCCGTTCCACTAGTTCCTCTATCGTTTGAGGTTCACTTTTGTAGGGAGCATCGGGATTGGAATTCTTCAAGATGCTCTTGGGTGTCCTTTTGGAGGACGTGGAAGATCGTCTCTTGGAGCTCTTGGACGATTCCGACCCTTCTGTATCCGGAGAAGGAGACTTGGAGCGTCTTCGACGATGATGTCGATGGCTCGAAATCGCACTTGAAATGTCCAAATCGGCCATGGTGAGAGTCACTAGTTCAGAGGGTGGGAACAACGACAAAGCGCGTTTTCTCCTCTTTCAGAGCAATTCTATTTGACCACTTTGCTCATCTGTCAATTTAACTCACTTCGACCACAATCGTTATCGCAAAAAAGAGTCTACACTTCAAATACAGGCATCATTTCGAGTTCGAGAATGATGAAAGGGAGCGTTCACGCTTGTTAAAATCAAAAGAGAGGATTCAGTTCGAGACGATGCTTTTGGGACGCTATCTAATCTCGCGACAAGGGTCTCAAGACACTAGATTCGACAATTATTTGGAAAAATGTTCATCATTTCTTGTCTGAGACCAATTTGGCTCCATGACACATCATTCACGCACTCAGTCCTTAATTGTTCAGTAAATAAAGACAAACAATGTAGGTCCTTCCGCTCGAATGCTTCGTTCAAGTCACTGTTTTTCCGAATGGTATTCCGAGTCTGTTTTTTCACCACTTCTCTGGGATGAATGCCCAGAGTTCAAACATGCCAGAAAAAAGCAAAGAACACTTGTGGACCTTGCTGTTTCGTCCGGCACCTGATTTAGCAAGTAGCGACGATACTTTGGTCGCTCTCTGTCACCTTCACGGCCTTCAATCTGATCAGAAACTGAATGTCTCATGGATGGTGGTAGATTCGTGGACGATGATGATGATGATGGGTCTTTGGTGGATTTCTCGCCCTCTAAACGTTAACGCGAGGCATGGAGGAAAAAATACTCGGGCAAATTGGAACGGAGGAGCGCTACGTAGCTAGGCGAGCGCTTTTCCGGTAAATGAATTTGTGTGTTCTAAGTTGGACGGTGCTTCTGGATTTACTCCGGCGGAATCAATCCTGGATGGATGTGTAACAGACGGTGAGGTTTCCACCAAGAGCATGTAAATACCTAGGTAGAGTGGATGTACAATCTGTTGTGAATGCGGCTGAGCCTAATGAGGGATGGTGAAGACTTAACAGAACAAATTTCGGGAGGAGAACAGTTAGCCAAGCCAAGCCACCGAATAATTGACCTCATATTCTACAAGAGGATTCTCATACGAACTACTCATCCCGGCTCTTTTGGAGGCACGCCACGTGTTTCAGCATAATGATATCTTGTTGCTTCTGGGACGGAAAAATGCTTCTTTTCTTGAACGGTTAAAGTTCCTCCCTCAGGTGTTGACGGGAAACTGATCAAGTCATTAATTATGGCCTTAAAAGATGTTTAGTAACATGGCATTCACATGAAACGTGGGTTCCCATTTTATCTAATTTTTACGTTGAGCAAACAAGACAAAATTTCAAGGCATCCAAAAAAACGTTTTGCGTGTTTGGGAAACAATGACCAATTCTCTCTGGCAGATTCTTCATTATAGTTTTAGACAATATAAGTTCATAAAGAAAAAAGGCCTTTTAGCCTCAAAGTGACTTCATACAGTACTGTAGGTCTGAGTTTTGAATTTGATCATGATACATTTGATCTACACTGTTGTTTCACATTAGAGTCCCAAAAACTTGAATGGCAAATTCTGACAAACGGAGACGATAAAGTTAACTTGAGATCCAAAAATCTTAAAAAGCGCTGGTGTCTACCTAACACTTTGTTTTCTTCGTCTAATGAATTACGGCAATACCAGTCCTAATGAACGCTCAAAGAAAGGATGATTTTTCGAGAATAGAGCTCTCGCACCTCGAGTGGGTGAGTCCTTCTTGAAAACAAAATCATTTTTAACGAGTCTAGAGCACTATATAAGTGAGTCTATCAATTTTACCGATAATTTGCCTGAGTTTACCTCATACTATTTTCTTCCATTGGTATTTTTAAAATGTAATCAATAACGCAATGCGTCAAGAGTGTTTTTTTTTATTTGGTATGGAATTCATGACACCCTTGTACACCTTGTCAAAGTCTTTGATTGCGTTTTCAATTGGCAAATGACTCCATTAAGTTTCTTTTACGTGGCTTTTCTGATGCATTTTTTAACCTGATTGATTATATTAAACCTTTGGGTTAAGTTTTTTACGACTTAGTTGTGTTAATGATGAATAGACATTTTCATCTGTGTTGATTTGAGTTGACGTGCACTTTTTGGACATGTACTTAATCTTATTTGTTTTCCGTGTATCTGATGCATTTATTGTACCTCATTGTTATTTCAAAGATCCTGTACGTGCTTGTATCAAACGGACACATTGATTTTTAAAATCTCAGTTGGGAGAGATCTTGAATTTTTAGGAGTAATTCTGCTATCTGTTAAAAGGGAAAGCAAAATTTGTTTTCTTTTTTAATTCTTCAGTCCCGTATCAAAGAGTTAAAGTAAAATAATTTTGATTGAAGTGAGAAAATTGATTGAAATCGAAGCCTCGAAAAACTAGTTTTTTTTGCCTGCAAAGTTGAGTTTGGTAGAGAAAAGTTGCCATTTATACAGTACGTACTATATGAGAAACTAACGAGATCCAAGTGATTCCAAAATTTCCTTTCAAAATCAGCTTCCGTAAAGACTGAGTTTCTTGAAGAGATTTTCATTCTTGTGATTTGATCTATGATAATGCAGAATTAAACTCTCGAATCCTAGGCAGATGGTGGTTCTCGAAGTTCCTTCACTTAATACAAATGGTTTATGTTTTATCCACCTGGACTCTAAACATTTGGTTAGATTTACCATACTTGGTCAATCAGGGGGATTATATTTTCATGCATATCACAATTATTCTTATTTTCTTCCATTGTGACCAAATTCCTACAATTTCAACTTATTTGTGGCAAGAAACTTTTTTTCAAACCTTTCTGTAAATTTTAACGAAAAGGGTAATAAAAATAGATTTAAGATACCAATTCACGGTACTGAAAAAATCATATCAAGTTTCTATGGAAATTCCCAAACACGATGATTCAGGCTCAGGAAACCAAGAGGAACAACTTTGATTTACTGAGTTTCTCAAAGTCAGGTCTAGATTAAAAGTTAAATGCCTAAAAACCTATTGAATAAATTAATTTTTGAAATCTAGTCAGTACACTTTTAAGAGCAGATTTAGAAACCTTTCCAATCGAAATTGCTTGAAAATATGTTGCTCAGCTGCCGACATATTTGAGTTTAACCGGTTCATTTTTGGTCCAAAAAAGCGAAAAAACGTTCCGGGTATATGAAAACTCAAATCCCAAGCAAATGATATCGATGTTTGATGTCACAAGATAAAATAAAAATTCTTCCTTCTTCTATGTTTTGTCATAGCACGTCAAAATAATATATATAATTTCCGAAAACACACTAAAAATACCATTTTTCGAATTGTGGCTTTTGAATTATGGAAAGGTTATATTGGTAAGTCCACCATGCAAATATTGTAAAATTCCATAAGGTTTAAAAAAATCGATTTTGGTCCATTTGACCATGGTCCTTCGAGAAATATCGAAATCCAACATTTTGACGTTCACGATTCAAAACGTGGTGTGTACACACAAGAAAGAGACCCGGTCTATGTAGTAACTTCTTTCGCTTTTTATGCAAGTTTTATCAGTATTTGGTGTTTCCTTTTCGTTTCATTCTAGAGCCATTTATTCCAACTTCAAATGCTGTGTACTTGTAATGCACCAAAATTGCATTGGTTTGTCACAACGGTGTTTAAAAGTCCACTAGTCTGAAACCTTCCCCAACTCCTTTTTTAAGGTCTGAAATTGGTCGCTCTGATTTGTTTGACGGCCCCACTTGCCTTCTCCTTTTCCCTTTTTTCTCCTTCCTCATATGTAGAGGGTGACTAATTTTGAAACTGAAGTTGACGTTTTAAACGTGTAATAACTTCAAAACGAGGCAAAAATCTTGATGTCCTTAAAATTTAAGACTGTTTTTTGAAACAATAAGTAACAATTTGCTGTTAACTGCTGCCAATTACAAATCACAGAGGATGTACCAGAGGCATTCAAACTTAGCAGAGTGAAGAGCGTATTTTCGGAATTTCTCTTTTTTACACCACAGGTCATGCCATAAGTGCCGATTGAGGTCGCTTTTTTCGATTGAATCGTGAACGTCGAAACAAAGAAGACACAGCTGTTCAGCATTTTCTTTTCAATTTACATTTAAAAACCTAACCAAATGTACTGAAATAAATGGAAACATAGTTTTTTCAAAAATATGCAGTTTTAGTGTGTATTAAGTTTTAATATTTTTTTATTTTAAAATGTTACAGTAAAACACAGAAGAATGAAGATTTTTTATTTTATTTTGTTATATAAAAAATCCACATCATTTGTTTGGGAATTTGAGTTTTCATATACCCGGAACATTTTTTCGCTTTTTTTGGGCAAAAAATGAACCGGTTGAACTCAAATAACTCAGCAGCTGAGCAACATATTTTCAAACAATTTCGATTCGAAAGGTATCTAAATCTGCTCTAAAAGTGTACTGACTAGATTTTCAAAAAATAATCTATTTAATTGGTTTTTAGGTATATAACTTTAAATCTAGACCTGACTTTGAGAAACTCAGTAAATCAAAGTTGTTCCTCTTGGTTTCCTAAGTCTGAATCACATTTCATATTGTTTGGAAAGTTCCACCTAAACTTGATATAATTTTTTCAGTACCGTGAATTCCTATTAAACATGCCCTTGTAAAACACTCCTTTCGTCGACAGCCGATCTCTGAACGGTGTACATACGATACTACACATGTTCCTTTGTGGCCTTAATGAGGAGTGATAGCAGCCAGTTTTTCAATGAGAAATAATAATCATACTATTTCAAGTCAAGGTAAATAATTCAGAAAGCCTAGATACACCAAATAGAGCAAGTTTTGTTTTGTACATACGGTTCCTTGTTGGAGGCCTTGGCCATAGATGAGATCATGACATTGGGACAGTTGGAAAAATGCCTGGTATTTGTACATTGAGGGGAAGAGGGCTGAATATTTGGTTGGTATGGACTGTTTGGTATCCAAACATGTCTCATTTTTATGGATGGGCCGAATAAAAAAAGCATGTGTGTTCAAAGTTTCTTGCAACATTCCCTTAAAACGAAATTGTCATAAACTGTGGTTATTGTGGATATATACAATATATACAATAAATACAATACAATTGTAATATACAATTTGAAAAAATATACCGGTAGGATAAGATTCAGAAAAAGGCTCTACGAGAATATAATCGTTTCTCTGATTTCAATATCACCAATTTTACTCATTTGATGCCAAAAAAGAATTCAAACCTTACTCAACATTTAAAAAAAAGATATCCTTATCCTCACTGAAATTTATAGGCATTGAGATTACTAGTTGCTTATTATAAGTTTTAAACACCAAACACTCAGAACAACACCAAAGCTTTTTTCAAAGCAACATAAGAAAACTTTTTCATACTTTAATATGCGAGAGTTGAATTTAGAGACCGTTCAGTCATAGGAGCTTTTATAGCCACTTTTTTCTGTATTCGGTCATGATAATATTGTGTTTCGACAAAAGCCAATTGCAAAAATTCCCTCAAATTACTATCTAGGTACAAAACATTGGATCAATTTGATGATTGAATGCTTCTCTGAGTGTGAATTCCTCGTCGCTTGCATCAGGTCAAAAATGCTGCAGAAACGAATTGGCCTTGCTGAAGTGCGTTTTCATTAAACCTCTATTATTCATTATCACAATATCATTCACCATTCATTAATGGTTTTTATTAAACCATTATCATTGAAGATTTCGTTCAAGCACAGTTTGTACGTACTAGAGAGCCAATAACATATTCAAGACTGAAGCGCTGTTTTTCCAAACGCTGACATTTCTAGTTGCAAAATCAAGCAGAACCCCTGAATTCGAAAGAGTTTAAATGTTTTTTTTCCTCATCTCTTGATTGCATCAATGAGACAAGGTCAGTGACCATCATCATCCCTCTCAAATGGTTCAGTTGTGTTCGACGCACGTTTGATAGATCAACCATCATTGTCACTAAGGGCAATGTTTGGCTTCATTCTTCAAAATGCTCTGCTGTTCTGAGCCAGAAGACTGATTCTCATTTATGGATCTCGAGATGTTCAGTTTGGACTACTTTTGCACTTACGTTCTGTAGGCTTAGAGCAGAAGGAAGCGACAAACTCGCCTGATCGAGCAACCACTTTCGATGGTTTCTTCTTACGGTACCCTCCTTCTCCATGCAATGGTTTTTAAACCAGCTCTTGGTCGGCCTCTTCAAACTGTAGTTTTCTTGCTATGCCAGGTTCAGCATATCTGGAGGGAACATTAATACAAAGGTAGGCTCAGTCAGTTAAATTCATTCCTCGATTAGATGATATAAAAAATAGATTTATTGATAAAATTTGCATTTATATATTTGGTCTAACAAGGCGTTGTTGGTGGCAGATCTGGACAACCCTTGAATTGTGGGGGATCAGGAATAGTACTCCGAAATTTGTTACGTCCTATTTTCAAAAGCTAAATTTGTGAGCTAAATTTTAACTTTAGTTGTACAGGTTTAATTAAGAATTAAAAGACGTGCCTTTTTTGGTACGGTTATTGAAATCTGTAATTAAAAAAAATCCACAACTGTAAGCAGTAGGAGAGCAGTAATGTTATGTACTTGTTGGTTATTGATTAAGAACAACAAGTGTCAAATAATATCTAGCAATCGTAAATTGTTTATCATCAAGGCAATGTCAGGTTCACTGATGAAATAGAGAGCCATTTGTTCATTTTTTAGCACAAAAATGATTTTCGTGGACTCGGGCTAAAACCGGCAACACCCATCAATGTTTTCACAAGGGCCTGTTTTGCTCGTTACACGATAGTTTTCAATTTCAATTCGTAGATCTGCGTGAACCTCTTTACGGAGTTGCTGAGGCCAGTTCCGTCATTTGAGAGGAATAAAATTACGGGGATGTTGGGAAACTGAATTCGCCGATCGTCACTTTCCATTTTCCCAAGATGAAGATGCTAGCAATTCTGAGGGAATGAGAAGGGATCGATAATTGACGGATCCATTTGGGAAAAGTGATCTTTGGTTGATTTCTGGCAAAACCTTGGCATCCAGTACTGATTGAATGGTTAGTTAATGAATTCAACAACGAAAACTCATAAGGGAAATTTCGGGAAGTTTGAACATAAACCAAAAATAACGGCTTGACTTCCACGTATGTTGTATTTTGTGAGCCGAAATTTATCATTGGCTGGTTTGTAACGTAAGCACAAATTCTTAATTATGGCAGTTTCACCTGGATTTTAATTCGGTAATTAATCATTCTGAAAGAATAACTAGCAAAGAAGGATGGAGGGACGCATTCGTGAGACACTTTTTCCCACCATCTTCTTTCGAATAAATTAATAAATTTAGTTCTAATACGACAACCACAGTTCACCTTGATTAAAAGATTGGGAAGTGATCAAGATTCAACCTTTTTTTGGTTTAAATGTCAAAATTTGTTCGAAGTTGATTCAAAAAGAACTTTCTCGACGATTTTGGACAAAGCCAATGAATAATTTGGCTAGATTCGGATTAAATTTGGCCCAGAACTTGATGTATTTTCGCAGATCTTACATAAACGGAAGACATTTGGCATGTCGTCATTGGCCTTCATGGAAAAAAAGCTCGAGGTGTGAAATCAATATCATTTTTACATAAAGATAGAAATCAATCGTAAACTTGTAGTAGTAGTCGTTGGTGTGATGGCGATAGTGAAAGGATGAGACCAGAGATTCAGGTCGCAAACAAGGCGAGCAAGATTCATCGCTCTTAATATTGAGCCTTCAAGATCACGTAACGCGAGCCCAAGTTTTGTCGGTTCTTGGTCAAGGCTTGGTCGGCCTCCTCCTGCGTAGCAAATTCGGCCACGGCCTCACCCGATGGACGCCCATCGCGATTCATCAACAGCCTAGCGTGCGAACAAGTGGCCTCGGGATTGAACCACTCCTTGATTTCTTCCACGGTCACGCGGAATGGCAAGCCACTCATGCGCACGGCGAAACTCCCGCGACCCTCTGAATCGGCATCGAAACCTCGACCGCCGGTGCCACCGCTATTTCGGCCTCGACGCTCGCCATTCGATTCGCCACCCCCGTCCTCATTCAAGTTGTAACCCGAGGCATCGACGCGTGTCAGGATAACGAAACGCTTGCCCAACGTCTCCCGATCCTTCTCCATGGCCTGGAGCGCGTCAGCCTCGCTTTCAAACTCGGCGATGGCATTTCCGGAAGGTCGGCCTTCACTGTTGAAGATAATACGCACACTGACGCATTTGGCCGGCAAAAAGAACTCCTTGAGCTCCTCATCGGAGGCTCGGAAAGGGATGCCGCCCATGCGGATGAAGAACCCGTGTCGAGACATGGGATCTTCGGATTCGAGACTCAACGCAATATACCTATGATGCATGTCGGCATTGTGCTTTTTGAGCGCATTCTCAGCATCTTCGCGACTGTCGAAGAAAGCCGTGGCGATGCCGCTGGAGCGTCCATCGCTGTTCAGGTGAATCTCGACGTCGGAACACGAGGCCTCGGGCGCAAACCATTGGGCCACTTCGTACTCGGTCACGCGATAAGGCAGTCCTCGCATGCGCACGCGGAACTTCTTGCTCTCCGTGCCCGCATCCATGCGGTTCAAATACCATTGGAACTCTTTGGTCGGACATTCGCTGATTTTGGCGTAGCGGCCGTAAGAAGCGATGTTCTTATTGCTCAACTGGACTCCGGCCTCGAGGCCGGCGGCCGTGCCGAACTCGACAAAGCCCAATCCCGAGGCTCGACCTTCATGATTCAGGATGAGATGCACGCCCTCCTCGCCTTTGGTAACGTCGCACTCGGCGAAGAACTCGACCAACTCGGCCTTGGTCACCTTGAAGGGCAGACCCTCCAAACGGGCCACGTGCTCGGACACCACGCTGCTCATCCTCCTCAACCCTGTGTGCCTGTGTGTCCCTAAAAACCACCCCAAGCGCAGATCTGAAACGAGTCGATGAATCGAGTGCGGGTTAGGTTCACCACGAAGGCCCAAGGGATCAAGATACGGATGCTTGATGGGTCGGATGGATGGAGAGATGGAAGCTTGACGCACTCGCCACAAGTACAAATGAGGATCTTCAGAGAGGGCGCGTGCAGATTGAACTCGCCAAGCACCACCACCACCAAACAAACAGCCTTGCCTTGGAAACAGCGGGGCTGAGGAATCACACATCCATTGCAGCCGGCCGGCTCTCCAGGAACAACAACAACCACAACAACCACCCAATTCACTGCCGACCACCGGCCGGCCGCCGGGTGTGCTCCACAGATCATATAATGACTAGATGTCGCATGGACCCGTTCCGTCGGCGAGAGAAAAATGACACCACTTGGCCCAGCTGCGCTAGCTTCAAAATCTCAATGCGACCGCGTGCTCAGAGGTAACGACGCTCGCTCGCGTCAAGAGCGAAGTACGTATGGTACGTTGAGTTTGTTCAGGATTTGGCCACGCTGGCAAAATTTTGAAAAGTTCAAAATTCCCACCATTTTAGGGTGTAGTGTTATGTACAAGCTGATGAAGCAAAGTTGTCCACTTTTTTCTCGCACGAAGCGAGGTCTAGCCATTATCTGGTCTGTGGTGTGCTCCTCTTGGGATGCACAACAACAAACGCCAACCGAAAAGAAGCGCTGTCTACTTTGCAGATGTAGTGGTTGCCGTTGTTGTGAGGGCGGCTGATCCTGCTGTTTCTGTCGCTGAAAAGTCGTCCACGCGGTGATTGCGGAACGGGGACAAGGTGACCGGAATGTAACGGGCGTGAAAACGACCAACGGTCGAGGGGAAATCATCGAGTTACCCTGAAACGGGCCGGGGGATGAAGGAGGTGGTTGGGTGGTTACGTCTAAACGTGGATCGAATTTCCCTTTTTGAAATCTAGATTTAGATAAAAACCAACGGGGAATTGGTAGTTCTTTCTAAAGATGAGCTTCTTAAGTTCTTTCTTCTTACTGAGTCTGATATAAAGTCTGCTCTAAAGGAACTAGTGTTCCTGAAATCATCGGCAATGGGGAACAAAATGAGAACATTTCTCCTCTTCACATATAAAATGGTAGCATAGCATCTTTAAAAGTGCGTTTGGCAAGAAGTTAAAAAACTGAGCAAAATCAGTTGCGGTCAATAGAACCATTTGGATTCTCAACTATTATGCTACTTTACGCAAAATATACTATATTCATTAAGTTTCAACAAATCCATCATGAATGTTTATTGGCGCGTCTTTTAGAGGTGCACCCGAAAATACAATTGCAAAATGATTTACTGAAACGACTACCACGTTATTTCTCCACCCAGGGCTCCTTAGGGTTCTCCAACTTCAGATGACTTCGCAGTTCTTTCACAATTTTTTCATAGGCCCGGATTATCGACGATTCTTTCAGTTGTTCATCCTCGAAAATGCTCGTGCCTTCGTCGCAAGCTTGTCCAATCTTCGGATCTAATGGAACCTGTCCCAAG
>CM021321.1:4905557-4940135 GCA_010645155.1 Tigriopus japonicus
CTTCATCCTCGAAAATGCTCGTGCCTTCGTCGCAAGCTTGTCCAATCTTCGGGTCTAATGGAACCTGTCCCAAGAGCGGGATTTCCAAATCCGCGCTCAATTTGGCCGCTCCGCCGGTGGTCGCGGGAAAAATGACGGATTCGTGTCCACATTTCGAGCACACAAACATACTCATGTTCTCGACAATGCCCAAGACGGGCAAACCCACCTTTTGACAAAAGCTGATCTCTTTACGTACATCAAGGAGAGCCACTTCTTGAGGAGTGGTCACGATCACGGCACCATCCAGACCGGCTTCAGCGAGGTATTGGACAATGGACAAATGTTCATCACTTGTCCCTGGAGGAGTATCAATGATCAGAAAGTCCAGAGCATCCCAATCCACATCACGGAGCAATTGCTTGATGAGTCCGTTTTTCTTCGGACCTCGCCAGATGACGGCTGAATCGAGACTAGGCAACAAGAACCCCGGGGACATGATACAGAGATTTTCTTCAACATAAACTGGACTCCATCCGGATCCGGATTGATGGATTTGTTCACCCTCGACACCAAAAATCCGGGGCAAAGATGGACCACAGATATCAATATCCAACACGCCCACATTCACGTTCTCATCCGTGGCTAGACATCGAGAAATCATGCTAGAAACGGTGGATTTGCCCACCCCGCCTTTTCCGGACAGAACGAGGATCTTCTTTTTGACATTGGACAATTTTTCGGCAATCAGCGTCACATCCGGATCGGGACCTTTGGGTTGGGCAGAAGCACAGATCTTTTGGTTGGGACATCCTTCGCAAGCGGCTGATTTTCCGGCTTGCTCACTTTCCGTTCCTGGACAATGTTCTGGTTCAGGGGCCACTAAATTAGAACTCATCGTCACTGAGGTCCTCGTCGTCGTTCAAATTCAAGTCGTCCAATTCGAAATCGTCGAAGCCTTGAGTTCGCCCAAACTTTTCTTTCGCCTCCTTGGCCTTTTCTTTGATGTCTCTTCGGATTTCAATCAAGGTTGGCAACTCCTTCTCGGCACCGGGCAAATCTTCTCGCTCGGCTCTTTCTCGCTCTTTGATGGCCTTATTAAGATCTAAAAAATATTTAAAAATAATAATTAGAATAATTTCACCTGTTTGGAGATTATATTCCCGTCTTTTACCGTTTTCACGCCTCTCGACCATACGCAAGAACGATCTTCGCTTTCGCTCTGGAAGTGTGCTTAGTTCCTTCTTGATCTCGCTTTGGAATAGCTCCGTGTCTAAAAGCAATTGGTGTTCTCGGGTGTTGACGATATCCTCTTTTTGTCTACACTTGGCACACACCTCCAAAAGATTGACACAAGGAATGCAGAGAACTTGATATGCGGATTTCACACGTTTTTCGTGGCAATTCGTGCACTTGGCTGGTTGGGTCAGAGGTTTGTACTTGCCGTATCTAGAACAACAATCGTCGATTATGTCATCGGTTCAAGTTGTAGCGCGAAAATGAAGCTACTTACTTGATCTTCCACTCGATGACCCCGGTACACTTGGCACAGCAATTCTGAACCACAATCTCGGCCACAACTTTGGTCTTGGGGTCGGTCTTGAATTTGTCAAACTTCCACGCAAAATTATTCTGATGCTTTTGGGGACGATTTCGATTACCTTCACCGCGTCGAGTACTCATTCTGCATCATGGACACAATCTGAAATAACAAGAGCCAACAGGTTAGCATTTTTGCCATTCATATCATTGGGATCGGATGGATATATTTTCATTTATTCGTCTTTTTCTTCTTTAAAGGCTTCACATTCTTCTTCGTTTGTTTCTTCGAATTTTTAGTGGGCTCCGGCCTTTTCATCTTCTTCGGCTTCAGAGCGGCTTCATCGGTCTTCCGCTTCTTCTTGGGATTTGAAACGGGTTCGTTGGCCATTCGCTTCCTTCGTTTACTGGCTTCGATCATGGCTTCCTTCTTGATACGTTGACCTTTGTCGAATTTAGATTCACGCTTGATAGATTCCCGTTCAACTGCGTGTTTGGCTAGTTTTCGTTTCTCTTGTCGACTGGCTTTTTTGATCTTTAACATGTATTCGGGAACATCACCACCGGACTCTTTGATAATAGTGGCGATACTTCGAAGCAATGTCTTATCCTGATCAGTAAAGAAAGTGATGGCTTGTCCCGGACGACCCGCTCTTCCGGTCCGACCAATCCGATGAATATAACTGAAGGTGGAGGGAGGGAAATCGTAATTGACCACCAAATTTACCCCTTTGAAGTCGATGCCTCGACCCATGAGTTCCGTGCAGATCAGAATCCAAACCCGACCAGATCGGAAGAAAGTGATGGCTTGATCCCGCTGCAGTTGAGATCGATCCGAGTGAATCACATCCACGTGGACGTCCTCTTTGGACAATTCCGAGTGAAGCTCTTTAGCTCGATCCTTGGTTTGAACAAACACCAACACGGGTGGTTTGATCCCGTCTTGAATAAGTTGTCGAAAAGCCAAGAGTTTGCCCTTCTCCGTTCCCGTGTACACGAGTTTTTGTTCGATAGTGTTGGTGGCGGAATTGCGAGCGCCAATCGTGACAGTCAGCACATTGTCCAAGTTGAGTTGGCACCATTTCTCCACATCCACGGCCAAAGTGGCGCTGAACATGGCTCGCTTGATGGACGCGCCTTCGCAAGCCCGATAAATGGTGGCCAATTGATCGCGGAACCCCCGTACACCCGCTTCAAATAACTTGTCCGACTCGTCCACGATGAGCCACTCGAGTTGATCGAGCTCAATCGCTTGATCTTGGATCAAATGGACCAAACGGTTGGGCGTGGAGACGACCAGATCAAATCGATGACCACTCTCCGGTTTGAACTTTTGGGTGGTCTTGTTGGTGGGATCCAACACCAGGGCTCGCAACCCCAAAGGCTGACCCAACCTCACGGCTTCACGATGAATTTGCAATGCTAACTCACGAGTAGGGGCGATAATCACGGCTCGAAAACCACCCGAGCGAGGCTGACCCAATAAGTGAACTAACGGGATCAGAAAAGCCGCCGTTTTGCCCGATCCCGTGGGAGCGCAGGCTAAGACCTCTCGTCGTTCCAACATGGCCGGGATCACTTGCATTTGAATGGGGGTGGGCGTGTTGTAGGTGGATTGAATGGCGGCCATCAAATCCGGATGAAAACCGTAATCCGATTGGAGTCGATCCCACAGATCGATGGGTTCGGGTACGTCGGGTCCGGATGCGTGAATGCGGTGAACATTGCGGAAATGATTGACTTGTTCCCTTCGCAAAGCCGCACGCTTGGCCACGCCTTTCAAGCGGCCTTTGGTCCGGCGCGCTTTTGAATTCTGGGCCTTTATCGGGCCTAGCAAGGTCAAAGCTGAAGATGGAGCGTTTTCGGATTCGGAATCGGATTCCTCCGGATCGGATTCGCTGCCTTGGGGCGTGGGCCAGCGGTCTAATGTGACCGAGGGGCGGATTGGACCCGGGTTGTTCGAAGACGTCGGCTTTTTAAGACCTAATTTGACGGACTCGGGCTGAAATCGCCGCGTGTCGAAGTGAATCCCGCGAGTCAATTGGCGAAACGTGGAATCCATGAGGAATCCGAAGTAGAATTCTCGGAGGATAACGGGTAGTCAGTTAATTGAGGGAGGGACACGGACACCGGGTCCAAAGGAACGGAGTAACTTGGATTGATTTCTGAGGATTGGATCAAAACACGCTGATCGAGTGAAACTCACGTGGCCTGGTTTTCAAGACCAAAAACAATAAACAAATCGGGGACAGGGTGACGCTGAACGAACCTTGAAGATGACATTGTCATAAAAATCTCATGATGATTGAGCCTTTCTTCGAAAATGATTTCGAAATTAGATTTGAATCCAGTCAAAGCTGACTAAAAAGAGACTCTTTGTCATCACCGATTTAATTGTTGTATTGAAAATCATCCAAGTGCCCAGAGATGTTATGGACTGAGTCATACGCCGTATAAAAAAGTTAGCGGTAAAGGTAGTTTTTGTATTTGGTATTCTTAAATTCATTCGTAATAGATGTGCCAGACACTACCTTCTACAACTAGCATCTTACATGGTTGTTATCTTGACCCACAACCAAGACAAGAAAGGCCACTTGGCGAAATGGGGGGAAAATAGGACCATACGGCATATCTCAGACATCTTGGTACGAAAATCAACACATCAGTAACAAAGTTGTGAATAGTGTTGTAGATCTGTTATATATTGCTCAATAGCATTTACATCTCTACAAATGCGGCGAGTTTACCTTGTATAAACTAAAATTGCCGTAATCTTTCCCATTTAAACGTTCTTACGTATTTTTTCACTCCTCATAAGCAAAGCAAATAACGGATCGTGTAACAATGGATGAGTGTAATCAAATGAATTCAGTTGGGGATTCTGGGGCCAAAATGGCTAGGGATGCGTCAGAGTCAAGACTAACCCTCACCCTCCATAAAACTTAATCAAAATTCATGAGCCCAATTCGTTTTCTTTTTTTCTTTTTTTCATTTTCACAATCAATTGAAATAGGAATTTTTTCCTCACGTAGCAAACTAAAACTATGAAATGTCCGAACCTAGTTCTGACCCATCCCTAGCCGTTTTGGCCCCAGAATCCCCAGCTGAATTCGTTCGATTACACTTATCCATTCTCCGCCAGCACGAAGCAATACGGTTTTCCCATTCAATGACTCTGAGCAGAGGCCTAGAAGTAAATTTAAAGCCCCTGATTTATTTTTATTTATTTTTCATTATCAGTCATTTGCCAATCCAAGGGCCAATCCAAGGATGACGCAAGCCAGGATTAGAGCGCTATAATAAAAGAGTACGCGCATGTGCCATTTTTGGTCCCAAGACGTCGGTTCCATTGTACTGTGGTTCTTGGGTTCGACCTGTTTGAGGCAACTTTACCTATGCACTATTTACTATCAAATTGACGCTCATGATCTCAGCTTACCTTTGAAAGCATAATATTTGACCTTTTTATCCTTTGAAGGCCAAGACTGGCCAAAACCGTGGGTGCCGGAAGATAACCTTCTCTTTCTTCTTAAACCTCGATGCGCGTTCAAGCGCAGTGCTGCTATGAATTGACTCGGTCACGTCAGCTCTTGATGAATCTTCACCCTGATTTGCATTGAGTTTCTTACTTTTTAGGAAAACTAAATCTAATTAGATACGAAATTGATAAATGAATATTTAGAACGTCAATTAAAGCCATTTGAGCGTTTTCCTTGACGTCTTGGGACCAAAATGGCACATGCGCGTACTCTTTTATTACAGCGCTCCAGCCAGGATTACTTTCAAGATACACCTTGGGTCCAATCAGTGCAATGAAAATTCTACGGAACAATACATTTGTTGTACAAACCTCACCTTTTAGTACAATGATCGGACCCAAGGTGTATTTTTTGAAATCCGTCCTGCAGTATAGTGGTTCCTGGCCAATCTCATACGATTGAAATCGATTTCAAAGATTCTCTCTCTTTCTGATAAATCCATCACATCTACGTTTACACTTTACACACGTGCATGCATTACATACATGTACAGACAGCACTTAAAGAACGACGTACGTACGACATGGCATGAATCAGTTTTGTGCGTCTGCTGTTGTGGAGTGACTGAGCTCTTGTGTGTACAAGGCCTACTTTCAAGCTCGCTCGATCCAGTCTCGATCTCAAAAACACCTCCTCCTCCTCCTCCCCGTTTCGAATCCGTCCACCCGTTGTTGTTTTATCGCACTTGATTCGTCGTCACTCCTCCATCCATGAAATGAGTCATCCGTCATCGTCATCCTCCTCCTCCTCCTCATTCTAGCCCAGGAAGGACCTTGATTCTCGTACAACTCTCCGTCCATCCACCCGATCAATCATAATAATCCGACTGTCGACGGGATGGCCTCGATAGCCCCGACCTTGGAGCCCATCATCCCGTTCAGCGATTGTCTCACGGACTCACCACGATTTCGCCAAAGCCTCCAGGCCAATGAGGATAATCTCGAGGACCTGGAATCCCGTTTGGAGAAGCTTCTCAAGGCCAATGCGGCCATGGCCGAGGCCGGCAAACACTATGTCAATCAACAAACCCAATTCTTGGCCACCTTGTGGGAAATGAACGCCCATTTCGCGTCCAGTTTGCCACGGGGCGGGTCTCGAACTCCGGTTCAACCGCCGTTGGCCGATACCTTGGTGCATTTGAATAAGTTGGCTCAGAATGTGCAGGAGATGATTAAACTACAAAATTCAGTGGTAGGGCGGGCCTCGGAGGCGTTGGCTCAAGATTTGACCAAGTTTCTACGCGAAGACGTCAAACAAATGAAAGACACCAAAGGCTATTTCAACAAGATCTCCAATGACCTGGATTCGGCCTTGCAAAAGAACGCTACCGTGTCCAAAAGTCGCCCGGGAGATGTGGAAGATGCCGCCAACTTGCTCACGGCCACCCAAAGTTGCTTCCGATACACCACCATGGACTACGTGTTTCAGATCACCATGTTGCAAGCCAAGAAGAAGCACGAGGTCTTGAAGTCGCTTCTGGCATTCCTCATTACTTATGGCGAGTTCTTTGAGCGGGGTTCGAGCGCCTTCTCCGATTGGCAGTCCGATAAGCAGTCCTTGGGCGGACATATCATGGACTTGCAACAAGTTTCCTCCACTTTGGAGAAGCATCTCGAGAAAAGACACACCCATGTGAGTCAGGGCAGTCACAATGAGATTGAAGTGCCTTCGGCGGGACGACATGATGTCAAACTGGAAGGCTATTTGTTCAAACGCGGACAGAACGCTTTCCGAATCTGGAATCGGCGGTGGTTCTACCTCCAGGTAAGCTCCCTCAATGCAAAGATCGGGATTAGGAGGGTTGAAACCGCTGGATGATTTTTGCCTTTCAGAACAATAAACTGTTGTATTCGAGGCGATCGGGAGATGATGCCACCGTTATGGAAGAGGATCTCCGAATCTGCTTGGTGAGACCGTTGATGGACATCGATCGACGATTTTGTTTTGAAATTATCTCGCCCACGAAATCGCACATCTTGCAAGCCGATTCGGATGAAATTGCCAAGGTTAGACGGACAAAGGCGAGTATTTCGAATATCGGCTATAATGTTGATTTTGTTTCATTTATGGCAGAAATGGATCACGTGTCTTCAACAAGGCATTTCATCGGCTCTGCAAGAGACCATTCAGGAGGCTAAGAAGCATGGACCTGAGGAACAACTCCGATGGGACGATTCCGATCCGGAAGATTCCCAAGAGCCCAAAGACTCCGCTTTAAGTCCTCCTAAAAGCGGAAAATCCAAGCAGAGCGCCAAACAACTTCTCCTTATTCCTGGCAAGATGATATTCTTTGTTTTTTTAGGGCAGATAGTACTTATCCCTTTCTCAAATTGGTTAGAGTAAACCCGCAAAAATGATGGAACTAAATTATTTGAGGCAGCATTTGAACGGATTCCGTGTCTAAAACAATTTAACAAATTCTCAGCCTTGTCTGGGATTTCTTGACAGACTTGAAATCCAAGCCCAGGTTTGAAGGAATGGAAAAGAAATGTGATCCAAGTGCTTCTTTCCCTTTGTTCTCCTACTATTCAAACCTCTTCTATTTGCAAATTCCCTCAGGGAAGAAGACAAGCAAAGAAGAACTTGAAACGAGATCTCTAAGTTAGGAAAGATGACACATTTACTGTAATCACAAAGCCTGACAAAGCCATACAATTTCACCTTTCAGGTAATGACAAATGCTGCGATTGTGGTTCAGCTCAACCTCAATGGGCCTCCATTAACCTGGGGGTCACCCTCTGTATCGAATGCTCCGGAGTTCATCGGGGTTTGGGCGTTCACGTCAGTAAAGTGCGTTCCATCACATTGGACGCTTGGGAACCGGAAATCTTAAAAGTCATGGCCGAATTGGGCAACACCGTTTCTAACCTGATTTACGAGGCTGAAGTCCACGAGATCGTGGCCAAACGGGCCAAACCTTCGTCAGATGGACCCGAACGAGAAAACTGGATCAAGGCCAAATACGTGGCCAAGGCTTTCATCAAATCCAAGGTCTTGGAAGGAGATCCTGAAGGTTCAAACACGGGTCTTTGGACGGTGCGGAAGCTCCGACGTCGAACCCGAGCTTCAGGTGTTGCAAAATCAGAAGCTTCATCGTCAAAGGAGAGCCGGGATACGGATGAAAAAGACGAAGACACCACGCAATTCGACAAGATCAATGCCGAACATCTGTTCTTTGGCAGTTTCTTGGGTGAGCATCGCGTCGCGAGTGTCGAACTAGACAGTGATCAAGAGTCTACCGACGGTGAGGATATCACCTCCATGGCAGATCAAGCTTATATCGAGGCCATGTTGGCCGAATTAACGCCCAATCATTTGCTTTACCGTGCATCAAGGGTTCACAATCTGCCCGTGATGAGCCAAGCTCTGGCTTTGGGAGCCAACCGTGATTGGGAGGCTCCTAATGGCTCGGCCGTGATACATCAATCCATCCTGAGTGGCTCGATTTTGGCATGTGAGTTTCTGCTCCTCAATGGGGCCAAGATAAATGCTTTGGATCGGGATGGGAACACCCCACTCCATTTAGCCGTGTCTCAAGGCAACACTGGACAAGTGTGTTTGTTGCTCAAACATCGGGCCAATCGCCATTTCAAGAATAAACTGGGTCAAGTGGCCCTGGATATTGCGGTGCAAAATTCCGATGCGGACATTGTCACACTCCTGAAATTGGCCGCGTTGAACGAGGAGATCCGGGAAAACGATATGGCCGGTGACGACACTTTCCATGATGTAGTCCAGGAATTCTCTCAGATGGGATCCACACATCCAGAGCGATTCCATCGAAAATCTACTTCAGATGGTCGCAAACCTGAAAACTGATATTGCAGATTTAGGTGTCTACATGTATTTATCAACATCGTTTTTGTATGCCCTTTGATAGAAACATCACTTTATGACTAATTTATTTTTTATCTTTAAATACATTAACCACTTTCATGTGCCTTATTGAAGCTCAAAATTTGCCGTTACCCTTCATGCGGTTGTCACGGTTGGCGAGATTCTTGGGTATTCAAAATAGAAAGGGAAAGCAAAGGAGACTCCTCAATCACTTGACATTGTTTCAGCCTTGGAGAGAAGTTGGAGTTCTCAATCAACGGCCTTTCAATCTATCTTTAATTCATCTTCGGATGTTTGCCAACCAGAAAGTCTTTAACAAGCAAAAGGAAGAGGAATCGGGCTCTAAAACAATTGAGAATTTAACCTTTTCCGGTACTCTTGTGGCGTTCTCTAAAAACAAAAGGAAACTGGTTTCTTCTTGTATTGTTTCCATGCAACAATTGAAAAATTTATCTTGGCCAAAATGGAATACTGATCTCATTTCTTACTTTTAGTCTAATTTATACTCCAAGATTGCATAGTCACAAGTAAATCTTTAGTCACAACTTCACAAGCCAAAGATCAGAAGAAACGCGCCTTGTTTTTAGCGCCCTCTACCGTTGGCAACTCTCAATTGTGAAATCATAACAAATCCTTCGTTCTCACTCACTCTCTGTCTCTCTCTCTCTGTCACAGTCTCACTCATCTGGAGGAAAAAAGCGCGAACGTAATGGAGATCGCCGATCCGGTCCCTAAGAAGAAACGCCTCCCACCCTACGTGTATGACCGAGCAGGGCGGAGGATTAGAGTTATCTCTACTCCCTATGTGGTAAGCCTCAATGAGGGCCAAAAGCGATCACAACCAAGCCAGACCCCTTCGCATCCCAACGGCCTTCTTGGTCCACAGGCAGAAAAGGCTTCCACCTCAACTTCTTGCGATCGGACGGGGGAACTGCCGTCAAATAATGGGGAGAATATCGATATAGCGGGTGTCGAAACGGTAATGGGACGCATTTCATTGGTTTCCGTTGATTTGTCAGAATTGCCTTGGACAAAAGAAAGGGTTGATACGTGATATTTCTTGTGTGTTATCGGCTCAGTAAGAACCTGGAAATTTATTTGTTGTCGCCTATTCTTTTCAAATGGAGACGAAAAATCATTTACCCGAATTTTTATCCGAAAACAAGGCCAAAATTGAACACTCCTCTTCAATATTATGAGTAGCTGTCCAAGGAGGATTAACAATCAAGCGTTAAATACCTTTGATTTTTATCGAAAGCATATGGATTTTTGGTTTATATTTTCAAATTGAAGTTTGACCCAAGATTTTATAAATGGCCGCTTGTAGTATTTTGTTTGATAAAATAGAAAGTCTTACTTTATTTTAACTTTCTCTTTATAATTCGAATCTGTTAAAGGTCAACTACGATACTGTTGTGTTTGAGAATTGCCGATTCACAGTGTTTGACACTAAAATAAGGTTAAAACTCTTGATAAAATGTTTTACCGCCAAATGTAAGAACTTTTTGCTTCATCTCTTCATTGAAACCCAACTTGGCGGCTTAAAGAGGTGGCGAATTGATCATTTGTAGGGTAAGAGATGGCACTCCAAGTACTAGAGGCTTAAGCACAAGTGATTCCATCTGAGTGATAAAAGCACGGGTTTTCTATAAAAATCCTTCATAGAGCAATCCAATCCAAGCTTGCAATACTATCGACAGATGGCATCAATGAGGGAGCCATCGATTGGCAAAACTGTCAGCTTTGATTCAAATTCACTCACTCCCCTATGGGCCAAGAAAAAAAATCTTTTTTTTTTTGTAACCCTTAATTTGTGTCATTAACTTTTTCTTCAGAGGTCGATGAACCCAGAGAAGCAATCGCAACCTCAAGAGCAAGCCTACACATCAATAATGCCCCCTCCCCCTTCATCTTCGTCGCTCCAGAGCTCGACGCCACAAACCCAAAAACTTCCGAAACTGATCAATATCCAACCCGTTGCGACACCAAGCAAATTCAATGCCAAATTGAAAACATACTTGAGGACTCCAGATGGCAAACGAATCCGAATAGAAACCAGGAATGTTCAAATATTAGACAAGGCCTATGCCTCAGTCTAGAACTACGTCATTAATAATTTCCATATCAATATCGTCAATATGAACCACTTCTTTGCTACGTACTGAGCAATTTCTTTCCAGTCTGAAATATGTTTCATCAGAAAGCTCTTCTAAGGATCTTTCGTAAAAAGGTAATGACAGACCTTAATCTTGGCGTATTCCTTGAGCTATAGTAAAATCGTCTGCAATTTGACCACGTACCTGTTGCAGCCTTGTTGCTGTCTTTGTGCAAGTCCACGTTTTCACAATTAGTAAGCCACGTTCCACCCTTAATTCCTCATTGAGCCACGGCTTCCAGATTGAGGGAACTAGGCTGAATAGGGGAATAGGGCAAATGAATAAACCTGAGCAGGTTATTTTAATCTTGAAACTTGAATAATTTGCATACCGAAAATTGGGCTTTCATGTGAGAAAGCCACATTTCTACTATGAAAGTTAACCTTGAATATACAAAGGAATACACGGGCTTCGACCGAGAAAAGTGGAATTTTACTTTCACTCCAATGCTAACTTTGATCGTCGATGTAGCATTGGACTGATACATACGATTTCTTATTAATTATAATCGATACTAGGTTGGTTGTTGAGGTAGTTTTGAAGTATAGTAGAAGCATATGTAGAGGCATGGCAGAAACACAAAAGAAGCACATGAGATGGAGTAGAAATAGCCTTGTTCGAGCAAGTTTTACTACATAAACAGCGTTTCCAAACACAACGGAATGAAAATTTCCTGGTTCTTTTCCAGCCAACTTGTCACAAAAGGTTCTTTTTCTCCTATTCTCATGGAAAAGTTGGCTTGTTTCTTTCCCGTGTCAATTGTTGAAATGTAAAATAAGACCGAACCCATGGTTGAAAGAAGAAAATTATGTGGGTCGTCAGCCCCAATTTAAGTACAACAAAAAAATCTGTAATTTAAGTGCAGTCTAAGACTGGAATAGGCCATTTTGATATTCATTTCAATGAGGAACTTTCTTGCTCTTTAGAAAAGCTGGGTAATGTCATGCTGGACTCTGTTGGTGATAGCAGCCACTTAATTTTTTAGGTGAAACTTTTTTGATTTCAATGTAAAACGACACACACGACGGGAAAATATCATTGAACATGCAATGATTGTTAGACAGAGAATATTGTGATTGAAAAGTTGATTTCATTCACCTCAAAAGAAGAGCTGCCTAGGAGTTTTCAAAATCAGCGATATATTGTGAAAAGATGAGTAAAAGATTATTCCTTGATTTTAGGACTTTGATGGCCTGAGACACTCTTTTTATTTTCCCGAACATTTGAAACAATTTTGAAATTTGCATTTTGAAAACAAGTCATTAAGCGGTTCGTGTCACATTCGGCGAGTGCATTTAGAGATTCTGTTATGCAACATACCAGTCCCATAACGTCGTCATACTTGAAAATTGAGATGCCGAGACCTTTTTTTCGTTCTTTTCTTTTCCTTCAAAAAGTACATAAGAAGTCAATAAGAAAGGGTGTTGAGGAACAGTGAAGCGTGGAAGACGTTTGTGCATTCATTCCTCTTTTGTTGCATGCACTTCACCAATCAGAGGTCCTTTGGT
The DNA here is from genome assembly GCA_010645155.1 of Tigriopus japonicus. NCBI lineage: Eukaryota > Metazoa > Arthropoda > Copepoda > Harpacticoida > Harpacticidae > Tigriopus > Tigriopus japonicus. The sequence goes on from CM021321.1 coordinate 4,918,116, forward strand.
GAATGGCACACACCATGTATACATGCATGCACACATTTGTTTATCCCATCCTTTTGATCAAAATGAAATATGCCATCCGTTTTCTTTCATCCCTATGTCATTCCAAAGTAACAGGCAACTGAGTTTTGTCTCCTCCTAAGACGTCGAAAATCTCATCGGGCTTTCTTTATCATCCTTTTTCTTCAAGGAGTCCTCTTCTTGGCAGTCTGAATGCCATTGTGACAGATTCATACGGTACGTCGCAGTGGGCATATTGTTGAGCCATGTACGTGCAGTACAGTATGCAGTTCCAATAAGTTTCGTGAGCCCTAAACATGGCCCAAAAGAGATCACAATTCCAAGTTATCCATTTGAGCTAACCTTAAGATTTGTCCATACTTCAAAAGGCTTATGGCTGAGGTAAGTAGTCGAGGAAGAAGCTAGCCAAATCCCGAAAAAGGACTCCAGTATTCGGAACAACCTCGAATACCATGACATGGAACACAACAAAGAGATTACCGACTTCCTTTTTTAGCCTACTTGCCATTTCCCTACGGGCATAAGCATCTTGAATGTTGGCAAAAACAGTCAAGCTCTTAGGTACAAAGAATTACTCCGCGACAAATTGCAATGAATTCCATTCCATTCATAACTTAATCCGGAGACCATGAAATACAAACATACCTCTAAGGCACTGAATGGCATTCGGAGCATGAATTCTGCAATACGCAATATCTTTATTTGGTTTATAGATTTGCTTTAAGTTAAAATTTAATGAAACGCCTGGTTTTTGGGCCAACTAGAATCATCAATTAGATTCGTTAAGCATTCATGGGGAGGCGAGTGAATTCAATTGTTGATTCTCGGGGTTGCATTTCTAAAGATAGGTCAGTGACTGATTAGTAGGGCTAGGGATTTTTTTTTTACATTAAAAATAATTTTTTACATTTTTTGCCAATTTTACGTAAATATAACATTTTAATTTTATTTGACATTTTTTGAATAAATTTCCTAACATTTTTTGTACTTTTTGCTCAAAAATGTCATCCCAAAACCGGTTCTGAGGGACCAATTATTCAAATGAAGGCTTGAAATTTCCCACTAAAATTGTCATTGTTTAACTTCACATTTTACAATGCCAATTGATTAAAATCTTTGGAAAGGGGCCAAAAGTGCTGTCATGTCAGCAAGCTGAATCAAAAGTGGTCGTCACCCCGGTGATCAGCGGTTGTTCTTTATCAGCTATCTCCATGGATCGAGCCAGTGAACAAATAAGTTTAATGTACCATATTCATATTCCAATAACTATTATTGCGTCAAGGTCTCCCATAATTTGGTAAGACTATCGTTTTAGCCATCTGACCACTTTATTTTACTTTCCTTCCCATTCACTTATATTATAAAACATTCATTTCAGTCACAAATAAACTATCAAGAATTAAAGTTCTTTAGTCTTGTCGACCCACTCCACTTTCCACATCTTGGATGGTGTTGATGGTTATTGGAGACCTGAAGCTCAGTCTCGTCACAAGTGCCCTTAAAGTTTATTTTTGTCAAAAAGTTGTGAAAATGTTCAAATCAGAAACTTTGTGACCCTTGTTTCCGTGATTATTTTACGTGGGCTGAATAGCTATGTGTAGAATAAAGCATGTTTTAAGTTGGCACTGTTACCATTATTTACTCAGACTTTAATATGTATTGCCTTTCAAAGGGTCTGAATGTGCTATCTGACTTATAACATATACTGTTTTGACGTCTAGCTTATAAAAACACCCCGCTATGTGAAGCGCTACCTCCAGTTTTTTCTTTTTTTCTTCTCAAGTCCTCCACGCATCTAGTCCTATTTCTTACACATTTCGTTGGCTTTTTTGCTCTAATTTTCAAAAATAATTGCTCTTTTTGCTCTAAATTTCAACATTTTTTGCCCTATATTTCAACATTTTATGCCCTTTTTGCCCTATATTTCAACATTTTTTGCCCTTTTTGCCCTATATTTCAACATTTTTTGCCCTTTTTGCCCTATATTTCAACATTTTTTGCCCTTTTTGCCCTATATTTCAACATTTTTTGCCCTTTTTGCCCTATATTTCAACATTTTTTGCCCTTTTTGCCCTATATTTCAACATTTTTTGCCCTTTTTGCCCTATATTTCAACATTTTTTGCCCTTTTTCTTGACATTTTTGGCCCTTTTTCCTGACATTTTAATGACATTTTTGGACGTTTTTCCTGACATTTTAATGACATTTTTGGCCCTTTTTCTGACATTTTAATGACATTTTTGGACGTTTTTCCTGACATTTTAATGACATTTTTGGACCTTTTTCCTGACATTTTAATGACATTTTTGGACGTTTTTCCTGACATTTTAATGACATTTTTGGCCCTTTTTCTGACATTTTAATGACATTTTTGGACCTTTTTCCTGACATTTTAATGACATTTTTGGACGTTTTTCCTGACATTTTAATGACATTTTTGGACGTTTTTCCTGACATTTTAATGACATTTTTGGACGTTTTTCCTGACATTTTAATGACATTTTTGGACGTTTTTCCTGACATTTTAATGACATTTTTGGACGTTTTTCCTGACATTTTAATGACATTTTTGGACGTTTTTCCTGACATTTTAAAGACATTTTTCCTGACATTTTAATGACATTTTTCCTAACATTTTAATGACATTTTTGGACGTTTTTCCTGACATTTTAATGACATTTTTGGCCCTTTTTCTGACATTTTAATGACATTTTTGGACGTTTTTCCTGACATTTTAATGACATTTTTGGACGTTTTTCCTGACATTTTAATGACATTTTTGGACGTTTTTCCTGACATTTTAAAGACATTTTTGGACGTTTTTCCTGACATTTTAATGACATTTTTGGACGTTTTCCCAACATTTTTTCCCGGACTCTAGTGATTAGTAAGCATGGTTGCAATGGTACATGAAAAAAACTGCCCGTTATGAGTAGGATGGTACGATGGCATTGATCAGGTTAAATGCTTGCTCAAATGCCAAACAAGACTTTTAACTCAAATCAAAATATTTTCTGAAAACATACTGATAAAAAATAAAAGGGTCCTGAGCTGAACCAAAATTTGATCACCATCTATTTAGGGGTGGTGCTTAGATGCTACAATCAGTTAGTCTGCATATATATGAGGTGAAGTCAAAATCAAAAGATGTTGTAACTCATGACATGTGCACAGCACAAAAAAAAATATTTTTATTAGCTTTTTTTTCGACCAAGTGGCCATTCATTCTTTCGCATTTTTCGTGACGCTATTACCACTTGTCCTATGCCTTAGCGAAGCCCTCCTTGGGCCTCTTGGCTTTCACGTGGCGTTCCCACACCTTTCGTGAAGTCCTTGCACGCCATAGTGTGGCCAACGAGGTCTCGTTTCACCGTAGGAAAGAGGAAGAAGTCTGCTAGTGCGAGATCTGGAGAGTAGGGCGCGTGTTCCAACACCTGGAAGTTGTTTTTTGGCAAGTAAGACTTAGATGAGCCTTCAGTGCCTTTCCGAGGCCTTTTTTGCTCAAAATTTTCTCGAAACTTTTCAAGATATTAATGATGTAATCTGCGTTGACGGTTTGCCCCTTGGACACGTATCGTGAGGATATCATCTCATCGCAATCGAAGAATGCAAGGACCATGACATTTTCGCGAGACGCATGCACTTTGGCCTTTGGCCTTAATCGAACCAGGAGAGCCTTTTTTCAGCCACTGTTTCGACTGATTTTTAGTCTCAGGCGTGTGCAAGGACACGGACGACTCATTCATGGTCACGATTGACTTGAGCCACGACTTCCCTTTCATATCCACGTTGTTTTTGAAAGAGGCACTGATAGCTGCTCAGCGCACTTTTTCCTGTCCCGTCAGCAAACGCGGGACCCATCTGGCAGACTTCTTTACGAGGCCTAAATCCTCATGGATGACGTTGAAAATTGTGCCATGAGACACGTCGAAGTCCCTGGCCAAATCTTACAATCTGACACGACGATCCTCGTGGATACGGCAACGCACGGCCTCCATGAAGTCTGGCGTTCTGTTTGTCTTCTTGGCGTTGAAGCGCCGCCGATCATCGGCATTTTCACCGGCCTTGACCTTCTTAAGGATTTTGTAAATCGCGCCAAGCTTGAGACCCTTGTCAGGGTAGAAAGTGTCAATACTTCTTTTTGTCCAAGGCGAAGAGACTTCGAGCGTCCCTTCCAAATCCAAGGCCAACACTTCCTGAGGTACCCCATTTGCCAGCAGAAGAAAAATTCGGCTTCTATCAAGTTAGTGCAGCAACCATCATGAGAGTTGTGCGAAACATGCGCCATTCTCCCGCTGTTGGTCCAGACAATGTGCCAATTGGAGTACAAAAGGCAGATTTCAGTGTTATTGCTCTGCCAGTTGCCAAGATCCTCAACAAGATTATTCGGGAAGCGACTTGGCCCAGGTCTTGGAACACAGCTACTGTTGTGCCCCTCCTCAAACCAGGAAAGACCGAGGATGCCTTTGAATCATACAGGCCTGTGGCATTGTTGGCAGCCGTCTCAAAGGTGGTGGAAAGGGTGTTATATGAGCAACTTTCTGATTTTGCAGGGAAAATACCTTCACAACAACATGGCTTCCGTCGTCATCGTGGGATAGATACTGCCCTTGCCAATTTAGTCAACGCTGCGAGCAAATCAAGTGAAGCCAAAAAGTGCGTCGTTGCTGCCTCGTTCGATTTCTCGTGTGCTTTCGACACCATTGACGTAGAAGTTGTGATTCAGACTCTAGAGTCATGGATGAATGGCCCCTCATTGGCCTTGATACGGTCATATCTCTCCCAAAATAAGCAAAGAGTGAGATGGAATGGAGTTCTCTCTGAGATAATATCAGTACCCTTTGGTGTCAGACAGGGATCACTTTTTGGACCTCGGATCTTCGTCCTAGTCACTGCTACCATTCCGGCATTCTGCGACGATAATCAAACAACCACCACCATGTACGCTGACGACGTTACCACCATTGCTGCTCATGAGAACCTTCAAGTTGCCATAGGTTCCCTCACCAGTTTTGCCAATAGGCTTCTAACCTTCGTTGCTGCTGCAGGACTCGTGATAAATCCATCTAAAACCCAGTTTTTGGCCCAGGCTTCAGCTCCGCCGGTTAGAATAGGTGGCACATCTCTGAGCCCAGTCCCCACTATGACGGTCCTCGGCTCATCACTGGACACCCGTTTTTGCTTTTTTGAGTCAAACAAGGCCATGGTTGCAAGTCTCCGTTCCCGGCTTGGTGTAGTCCGTCGTATTGAAGCCCACATTCCACGGGGGAAACTCCTGAATGAGATTACCCATGCCCTTATCTGGGGAAGACTGCAACAATGTGCGTGGGTAACCAGAGCTCTTTGTGCTCCCTCCCAAAACCAAGCTTTGAACTCCATCGTAAACAATAAGGCTCAGGTGGTCCTTAATGATGCTGCCCGCCTTCTGCTGCATGTACGACGCTCTGAACATGTCCAGGCAAAGGTCATGGCTGGAAAGCTTGGATTCCTCAACGTCAACCAAGTGGTGGTCCAACAAGCTTCATTAGCACCATGGAAATGTGCTAATCTTCGAGCAGAGGGCAAAGGCCCCTTGGACGAGATCGCGACCAGGGTCTCCACGAGGGCTAGAGCGGCGACAGAGGGCCTGCTAAGGCCCAGCTCCTCCTCAGATGTAGCCAGGAGCATAAACCTCATGTGGGATACATCTCCTGAGCTTCGCGGTGCCTCCTCCCTTCGAACGGCGAAAGTGGTGGCCAAAAAACTGGCAAGGAACTCTCCATTCTAAAAGAAACCGGCTACTAATCAATTCTCTATTGGAGGAATTACTAGTCATGTCATGATTTTTGGCGGGAAAAAAGTTCGGAAGACATGTGTCTCTGATGAGTAGGGCTGAATATTTTAGGTTAACTTTTTGGGCAAATTATGACATAATTAGGTTGCCCAAAACTACGTTTTAGGTTTTTTTTAGGTTGAATAGATTACACCTTTTACAGTGGCTTTTCAGACCAAATTTTGCCTTTTATCTATTGTTTTTCAGCACTTTACTCTTGGCAAGAGTATTGGGTCCTTTAAGGAGCAGCTGACTGGGAGGTCACAATACATAAGACTGGGAGGTCACCTTAGTAATACAGCTCCAGAAATTGCACCCTGACACAAACATGTGATCCATTTTCGAGCTTCTAAAGGTATATTGGACACATTAGAACAGAAATTTTGTGAATCAAAGCTCAAAGGTTGCACGTGTTTTCCATTTCACTGGTTGCGCTTGAAGGACTCAATAAGTAGTTGAGCAGAGACAAAGGCAATGAAAATTTTATTTGGCAGTGAGGGAAAATGCCAGTATAGAAAATTTTGTGCCAGTGAAATTTGTTAAGCGGCAGAATATGGCAGAAAGTGGCAAAAATGCGACCAAAAAACCCAGATCAAAAATTGTCGACCTAAAAAAGGAGATCGGCAATTTTTGACCTAAAATGAGACCGAAAATTGTCGACCTAAACACGGAGATCGGATTTTTTTTACCTTAAAACGAGTTCAGAAATTTTTGACTTTAAAACGAGTTCTGAAATATTTTACCTTAAAACGAGTTCAGAAAATTTTGACCTTAAAACGAGTTCAGAAATTTTTGACCTAAAAACAAGTTTAAAAAATTTTCGACTTAAAAAAAGAAATTGAAAATTTGCGCCCTAAAAACGAGATGAAATGACTGAAAACGAGACGAGAGAAAAATATGACTTCAAAAAATGACAGTGAGCGCCCTTAATTGGCAGTATGTCGGCCTGAAACCACCTGATAAAGCTAATTCGGTATGTTGATCAGATGAAAAACATTGTGGCTCCCACTCTTCTACTTTCTTCCTTTTTTTTGTTTTAAAGACACTGGGGTAATTTTCAAGTGGGCTAAGTCAAATGACTTTAGGGTGAGAAAAAAGTTAATTTTAGGTTGAAAACTTAGTTTTAGGTAAAAATTTCCTGAAAAATGCGAGAAAAAAGTTAATTTTAGGTTGGAAACTTATTTTTAGGTAAAAATTGCCCAAAAAAGGCGTTTTAGGTTAAAACCTATGTTTTTATGTAAAACCTAAAATATTCAGCCCTACTGATGAGTAATGACGGGCAAAAAGTGCAAATCAAAAGAAGCTTTTGGTTACCAAAAGTTGCCCAAAAATCAGCCCGAAATCGTAAAATAAAATGCAGAAAACGTTCAAAAGCGCAAATAAAAGCCAAAAAAGGCAAATAAATGTATTTATGTTACCAAAAATCTTTTTACACTTTTTGCCCGTCCCTACTGATGAGTGTAAAAGGTAGCTTAAACGAAGATTTGGGCCAATAATTGCAACAATTCCTTTCTCATTTGCACAACTTGAAGTTGGAATAACAATTCTTGACATTTTTTACAAAATGTTTATTTTGCTCCTATTATTTAAAATTTCGCTACCTAAACTGAGAGGGTTCTTCCGAACTTTTGAATCAGGAATGCCCGATTTTTAATAACAAGATGGCCAGAGGAGATCGGTTCCTGGGGCAACTAAGCCTAAAAACAAATAATTTCTTTAATTGAAGGCTTCCAATTTCTCCTTTTGTTTCTAAACTACTTTGCAATACTCCTCAACACACATTAACCATGTCATTGCTCTTAAATGCAACCTTTTTCGAAAATATGACCCTTGAAAACTCAGGCAATTTTTTGGCAAGCCTAGACTGCTAACGGCAGTAGGTCTGTAAGTTGCTACGGTAATCACTCCTATATCTAGCGAAGCCTATATTGTACATCCACAAGTTCTCATATGTACAGTACCGCACACATAATATCCTTTCTTTTGGACCCTTTCTGACTGTAGATTTGATTTGAGCCTAGAGTAGCCATTTGGCTAGGGACCTCCATCAGTCGATGTTGAGAAAATCTGAAATATATTCCATTCTACTACTACTACTACTACTCTCCTTGAATTCCTTGGCGGACTAGTCGAGTTTTGCAAGATCAACGGCAAAGTCATGAGCTCGCGTCACAACAGTCAGGTGAGAGTGACACGACTGACAAGAATGTGTGCAGCTCTGGAAATACTAGTCCGATTAAAACAATTTTAGATGACATCAACTCAAAACATTAAGCTCTATAATTCGGTTTTTAATCACGAAACGTTGTGATTAGCAAAAAAAATGGAGAAAAACTGCGTTTTTACCTTGGTTTTGACTTCACCTCGTACACCTTAAGAAAAAAATAAAAATCGAAATAACGCCAAATGATTAAAGGGCAACTTAAACTTTCAGGACCTAGAATTTTAACACGATGTAAAAAATATCAATTTGACGAAATGGAAAGACTTAGTATCCATTCTCAGTCTCAATCGGTGTGGCCGGTTTGCTGCCAATTTCAAGGTAAAAGGATTTGCATTCCACATGTTGCGAGATGCCAAATGGTTTCAATAGGAAGTGAAAAGTCCCACAGACTCTTTGGACTAAGAACCACCCAGCTCGGAGTACCAACGTCCTCCTATTATTGTGCATTGATGAACGAGTGTGACTTCCTCCATATGAAACAACTCTGGAAGGACGGAACACTTCATGCTCAATGGTGATGCACACTTTCACTCTTATGCTCTCTCTATTCGTCTCTGTCCCTTTGCCTTTGCCTTTGTACAATGAAAATGCATTTTGGTGCATCCAGAATGCTAAATATGGTGGGTTCATATTTGCTCGGCAGAGGCAAATTTGTTTGGCTCTTCATCAAAGAGGTACAATTAAGACGAATTCCTGGTGACAATTGACATACGTAGGTAAGTAAGGGTATCTAACTACAAAAAGGTGCTCTTGTTGGACTTGGTACTTTTATTGGGGGAATGGTTGGTAAAACTTTGTTCTCTTTGAGGATACTTTTGGATAAAGTTCCTTTTTGAGAGCTCTTGTCAATCAAGATCAGGAATGTTTTGCGCAACTCACTTGTCTCAGGTGTCTCGAAGTAGTAATACTGTTCCACGTTAGTTTCTCAGCTGTCACATTAGAGTGGTGATATTTGGTATCAGTCAGTCTCTGAAGCAGATCAGATCTGTTCATCCTAACTTGAAACTGTGACAGACAAAAGAGATAAAAACACTTACAAAGGGTTATATAACGCTTAACGTCTGATCCACTCCTGATAATGTGAAATTTTACAAAAAAAAACTACCCCATGGATCGTTTTCTAAGCAAGTATTTTTTGGACATTCAGGAAAACTTTTTATCTGTTGGTACCAGCACAGAGTGTTGCAGAATTTTCTATTTATTATGGTTATGAGGTTAATCTAAGATTGGCCACATTGGACCATCTAAATCACCCAAACTGTCATCCTGGCAACAAAAAACATGAATTTTGTCCAAAAGTGCCACAGACAAGTAAATAAAATGTACCCAAACGTCGGATGCTAAGCAGCGCCAAGAAATTTCAATGACACAGAATTTTAAATCTCTATTGTTTTTGTTCAAGACAAATGTAACCTACGCGTAGTTTAGATTACAATGCATCACTAATGATTACTATAGCCGTTAATGTAAGCCCAAAATTTGTACCCTGGCACAAAAGCTTGATTTGTCTTCGAACTTCAACTTTTCAGTACCTATTGTACACTTTTGTCACAAAGCTTAGAGGTTGGAAAAATCGTGGAAAACTAGAGCAAGGGAGCGATACGGCATTTTTGGTTCTACCAAGTTAGGCCATTGAAGCCAAGTCTCTATATCACTCAAAAGTTGAATTTTCATTCTTTTGCCAATTCCAAAACTACAAAATTCATTTACAGGGTGCGCCACTTAAAATCGGATAGAGGTTTGATAAAGGCCAGCAACGCCAATTTCAATTTTAGCGTGAAGACCCCCAAATCCAGCTCATGGGCTAATCACTTGTTATTTTTTTGAGGGGATTTGGAGACTTACGCTGATTTAGCAAGAAAAAAGGCAACCAAGGAAGATGCTCGTAAAAAGATTGGTTATCCAAGGCTTGTCTGTGAGGATCATTTCTTCAAGACTTCTTCAGATCTTAATCCAAGATCTTACTTGTTAGGCCAGTCTGGAGAAGAAGGTGGGGAGTAAAGGTTTAGAAAATTTGGCTTCTTTGGCTGCAGCCTTTAAAGCTGCATGTACTAAAGTTTCAGCAGAGCAGGTGCAGATCATTTGCTCATGTGCAGAGAGGAGATTCAAGACCGTGGTGAAAAGCAAGGGCCTCTGTGTCGAATAACTTGGTAATAGATCTGTTTTTTTATTGTTGCAATCAGCATCATTTGTAGCGAGTGCTTTTTGATTCGACGGCTCAGTTCCCTCAAATTATCAAATATTTATGTCCGATTTTAAGTGGTGCACCCTGTATATGATGCCATTTGATTTTCAAAAATGTTTTTTAGGCAAAAAAGGTCATGTTCAGTTTTTCAAGAGTTCAGATAGAAAAAAAATATCACACCCTTCACAATGTTTTGCCACTTTTCATTATGTTGGATTAAAAACTTTCAATATCATCTCTATCTGACTGAAAATGAATTAGGGAGAGGATCTAAGTAATTCGCTATCAATAATATCAAAAAATGTTTAATTTAATCTGTGTTCATACTTGGAGCTATTAATGGCACGAGTTAAGACTTTGTCTATTTGAAAATCGAACTATGATGTTCAATATGACAACCTTCTTGTCTTTTTCAAGATGGACTGCAGATCTGCAGAGCCTTAACTTTGCATGGAAAAAGGATTTTCCAAGAAGTTGCAGCAGTCAATAGAAAAACTACTTCTTGCTGGAGGGTCCTTGGAAAAATAGAGCAAGGGAAATCACATTTCCTTTTTCCAATAAAAACAAGTATTTTCTCCTTAACTTCACTCATAATAAATAGTACGTGCTCGCTTTCGAATTTAGTTATGCGTATTTATCGGATTAAACCAAAACCAAAACTGAAATGCTTGGCAAAATTTTGGCCGAATTGGCTTCCAGGAGATCACCGTTTCAGGCTCATCAAAAATAACCTTTGAGTCCATTTGTGGACTGCAGCCCATTGTTTCCCAAACCCTTGTTGTTAGAGGTCCATAAAATTTGAAGAATCAAAGGACGTGACTACAGGGTGACTATAACTAACGACCTCCAGATTTTAGCAGAAATATACGCCAAAAAATTGTCAAACCCACTTTTTGGTGTAAAAGATTGGAAAAGTAGAGATGTTTGCCTAAGATTTTGTTTTCTTCGTCTAAGCAATTCAGTGACTATTAGGCTTTGTAATGAGGGGTTAATCATAGGATACTTTTTTCAGAACGGTGCATGCGTAATTTGTGTGTGAAATTTTCAAAAGAGAAAAACCCAGATGACTGAACGAAGCCAAATAATGATGACTGTTTAATCGGCTGGTTATTTATGATTTTGCCTCGTTAATGAAAAATAATAATCTGTAGGCTTGAAATAAGGCAAAAATGCATGTATAAAAGAATTCAAAGCTGCCGAATTTAACATAGTTGAGAGTTACTAACCTTTTCGTTTTCAGTGTTCCACGTTCAAAGTGGTTCCAATCGACCTTGTTCACGTCCACAATATTGGCAACAATGAATTAAGAAAATATTTACTGACAACTTCGTGGCTTATGATAAATAATTCAAAATCAAACTGTCGCCTCAGAAGATCACACAAAAAAGGAAGAAAAATAGCCCGCATTTCTTTAAAATGCTAAAATTTGCTGCCAAACACGATGTTTGTAATCGCTCGAAATATTTCTTCACACCAAAGTTATTTAATACTCCCAACCCCTCACTTCTTTATGACTAATAATATCTGTTCTTGATCTTTAATGCCTTTCGTTAGTTTTATGATTTCCTAAATCTATTAGCCGGCAAAAGGTCAACTCTTGCTTTTTCAATTCATCTAATTGAGCTCGCACATAGCTCACCCAAAAGAAACCAAAAATGTCTTTAAAATTGACTTTCAGGGATGTAAATTCAACTCATATTAAAAGTGGGTGTGTCGTGAGCGAAAGGTAAAAATGTTCTCATGCAGGAAATTCGTATTTGGTGCAAAACTCTTTTTTTGTATAACAATTCGGTACGTCTCCGGAATTGAGCTTCATTACCAACAAAGACCCATCCTAACTCAATATCCGCCAGGAATACGATGAAGAACATGGATTTTCGTAATGTTTTTTGGCTGTAAAAGTCGACAAACTCAACAATTCTGGGACACACTTGGCACATATCCAAATAAACCTGTTTGTTTTCTTGCCAACTTGCCCAAACATTGACGGCGCTGGTTACATACTATGTACAGTACTGGAAAGAGTGTACGATGGGAATGTGCTCTGACTGCAAAGTTGATCAATGTGTATGTATTTCTCAGGGATTGAAATTCGATTCTTTTTCACAGATCAAGCTCGTCCTTCGATCTCTGATTGATGTCAGAGGTCTCTTTGTTAGGGATCGATCTCTTCAAAGAGAGGCGTGATGGGATCCAGATGAAAGGGCTCGTTTTTCAATTCCATAATGGTCTCGAAACTTGACCCTTGGTCCAGCTTCAACAAGTCCGGACTGGTTTTGAAATGATGCTCAGGGAGCTTCTGACATTTGTTCTTGTGATGCGACAATCTCGACGAGGATTTGAATCGAGATCCACAAATCTGGAGATCAATCCCAAGTGGTTGATTAATTTTGCAAAAGCCGACAGAGTTTTCCCATTACCAAACATCTCAGTACCGTAGCTTTTCCCGAAAACGAATGGAGGAACTCTCAAGACGCATTTGCCGCCTTTTCCCTTGTGTAAATCTACTAGTTGCCGTGTGCAGAATGAGTCAAGGGCCAACTTTTGTTAATGAGGGCTCATAATTAATCAACCACTTTCCTGACAACTAAACGGTGTGAGTCCACTGTGCACGTTCAAATGGGCCTCCAATTGCTGTCTCCGCTTGAAGCCTTTGTCACATCTGGAGCAATGAAACGGTCGGAATCCCGAGTGTGACCACAAATGCTCCTTGAGCATGGATTTCAGGCGAAAAGATTGCTTGCACTCGGGACAATCATGACGAACTTTTAGTTCGTGGCGGGTCTGGTGAGCGCGTAGATTCGACCTCGAGCTGAAGCGAAGTCCGCACGTGGGACATTCGTGGGATTTGAGACCCAGATGAGCGGCAATGTGAATTTGGAGGCCATCTTGGGTGGTCAGGATCTTTTTGCACAAGTGGCACGGATACTGGAACATACGGAGAGTCACGTTAAGAAGAAAAACTAGACAGAGACCTTGACTAGATCGATACCCATTTGCGTTGCCTTGTCGAGAGGGTCGGATGTTCCTTGGTCTCGTGGGTGTTGAGTTGGCTTTTCTGGGCAAAGGTTTTATCACACCTGGAACAATTTATTGCATTATCTACGTGCGTCAGTCCCGATCATGTAGGCTCCTTTCCAATCCCACTTAGACATTGGATCGAAAATTGCCTCTGAACCGCCGAGTACCCACACATGTGTTATTAATCCCCATGGAGTTGGTCAAGAGTTTGTGGCACCTATCAGTTTCCCTCGTTTTGGAACACAAAAGGCGAAAAGGAGAGCGACTTTCCAGCGAAGTTTACTCGATCCGAACAACTGACAATCTGACATTTGATTTCCAAGTGCTTGGGGCTGATCCCCAAATTTGGACACGTGACATAAATGCACTAGTGTACAACATGAGGGCATCTGGTCCTTCATGCCCTACTTTGTCCTGTGAAACCCATTTTTTGCAATCATGCCGTCTTGTTCTTTTCACTGATTCTCCCGTCTATTTTTTACACCGAAAACGATTCAAGCAATACGTGGAAACAATCTTGGCGAATTGTTTTTCTTTTCCACTTGGAACAACGCTCGCATTTCAAATTCAGCTTTTCCGGATGTGTTTATTTGCGCCATAGCCATACCCTCAAATCCTAGCTTACACTTGAGGGCTACTAAAAGGTTTCCCGAATCTTTAATTCAGCACACACGATACCACAATTTAACATTTCAAACATTTTCTGAACTTCAAGTATTCCAGTTATCCCAAGGGGGGGAAAAAGAAAGTTTGCTTTGCTATGACATTTGCCATTCTGAAGTTTAGAATTCGCGAACCAACTTCATGAATGAATGACCATTGCCCCTTTTTGCCCTTCAAAAGAGGCAATCCATCCAAAAGTGGCTCAACGGGTTACCAAAAGCACCCATACCCACACGCATTCCTGTGGTTGTATATGTCAAGCATGTCAATTTCTTTGGAACTCACCCTTGGCAACAATAGGGCTTGGTCCCGGAATGAACCCGGTGGTGGATGTTCAGATCTCGCCGACAGAAGAACCTCTTTTCACAGCTTTGACAGGGGAAATCTCGTTGCCCCAGATGGCGCTTCCTGTGGGTATCGAATTCGCTTTTCCAGCGGGTTAAGAAAGCGCAATCAGGAAACTCGCACAGATAAATCATGATGGCTCGTGAGATGTCAGATGAAAAGCTCGAAAAAGCGGCCTTGACTTCTTCGTCTCCTTCCTTTTCCTTTGGTTTTTCTCCTTCTCGTGTGGTCGGTTCTTGGTTCACGGGCCTGAAATAAAACAATTGAGCTGAGTCGCCGTTGTTGAACGCTGGATTAAGAACACGACGACTGAGAAAGGAGGGGTAGGGCTTGAAGATCATGAGGATTTTCTTTCTTTCCACTTCCGTGGCATTAATGTTAAGCCCTTACCCACCACCTCGGTAAATACCTCCGATGAGGAAAAAAGACATGGGCTCAAAAGCGATCTCGTATCCCTGGAGGGCTCATTAAGCAATTGAATGAAATGAGTGCGAGGAAATTTCAAGCACGGTCGTGCGCACTTCAAACCAACGTGCCACTCGACTTTCGACCTTTATTTGAGGTGAACCTGGGTGCGCATCAAAGGGCTTTGGATTAATGAAATTTGTTAATGGAACAAACAAGCAAAGACACCGAAGCCAACGAGGGCATCACTGCTGTGGAGAATTGCCGAACCATTACGAGAAATGCCCGAGGATGAAGCGGAGGAGGATTGAATGCCGAAATATGTACAGATCCCCTTCGCTTCGAGGCTCTTTGGCCATATCGAGCTAAAGTGGCATCTTTTCATGCCTTCCGTTGTGTGTTCCTCGTGGTGCAATGTGATTGCGCGTGTGGAACAAGGTTCAGCATCAATAATGATCTTTATGGCCTGGGAATCCATCCACGAAAGAACAATCACTCAAAGACACACTTTTCTCATAAATCAGTGGTTCTGCGCTTTGGGTGGTCCAAATAGGGATCCATCCCACCAAAAGGGAAACCACAAGGGATAGATGGAACGGGAGCGAAGAGGGGAAATCCGACCAATCTGCGGAACATCCTAAAATCTGATCTTGTCCAGGTTATTATGCAGCAAAGAGCGGGCCTTTCAAGATGGATTCAGCCTTTTCCCCGAACTTGTAAAAGTCATATCTAGAAGTCTTCTCCGAATGGAGTGATCCATCTCATTGAAGGCGGGGACAAAGAAACTTCTAATGTACAAAACATGCTCGAAAATACACATTTGGACAGTGGCATTGTGAAAGGTCACAAAAAAGGCTCCAAATGAGGTTGCCGAATGCACAAAACTAGTCACTAGTCCACCTTCATTTCTACTGTACTTGCTCTGTAACTTTCCATCTTTGCTCGCGGAACCCATTACAAGATTTAATCACAAGCGAGTGATAAAACAAGAAGAAATGTCTTCTTTCCAGGATTCTTTTGGGATTGAGACTGGCAAGTCAGAGAGGAGGAACACTAAGGCCAAACTGTACCAAGATCTTAGGGTTCACACACCCTCGTTCTAAGTCTGTATTTTTTTGCTGGTCTGACGAAGAACAATGGATCCAAAATCCTTTTCCAACAGAAGGTGGTCCAAATTTAATTGCATTTCTACTAACAAACAAGCCGGTCTCAAACTGGCATTCATTCCTTGTGGAGATGGTCCCATTGGTAAATACCACAATGGGTAACGTAGATGGCCATTTTATTCCAAAATTCAAGACCTCCTCCGTTTCCATTCGAGCGCACTCTAGGGACATTTTTGGCGCTGTTTGTGCTTCAAATATATCAGACATTGAACAGGATATGCACGATTTTTCCAGCTCATGAGGTTCAAAATTTATGCCCGTCAGCAAAAGCACCAAGCAAGGCAGTCTTTCCACATTTAAGCGACATTCCATTGAGTGGTAGAAATTGCGAATGCCAACTTCAATGAAATGATACTTTTTCTGAAACGACGCGTTCTTCGAAGCGAAAAGAATCCGAGTGCTTTTCCAGCAAATAGGAAATGTAAAAAAGATCATCGATCGTGGGTCCAAATGAATAAGCAGCAGGGACGTCAAAATTTAAGGGACAAATAGCAGTGGTCCCCAATAAAAAGCCAGTTGACCCGTGAACAAGACCCTTTCTTGGTGCGTGTCTCACGTTCAGTGCGTATAACGTATATTGAGGGACCACTTTTGTCCCTTCTGTGGGATAGTAATCTCATCGTGAGAATTACACTCGTTGAAGATGAATGTACTTTAATATGCCAATGAAGTTGACATGCAACTCCAATTTGAAAAGAAGTCACGACAACCGTCTCCTTCTTAGAACGTTTTAAAGGAATAGAAGAACTGGTGCAACCAAGAAATATCACCGAATACTCCCCACATTCGATCAAGATGAATTTTACCAATAAACAAAATTTTACAAATGAAAGGATTTTTAACCAAAACCGAAAGTTTTGGCTGAAGGAGGCCTTAATCGAAACTGAAAGCAGCGGACTAAATAATAATGAAATTGCAAAATTCATTTTGATATTTGAATTGATCAAGTGTCCGACGTTGGGTAGTTCTAAATTTGAAAATCAACGTAAACTTCAGTTTTAGAGGTTTTTGTTGCATGTCTCCTTTCGGTTTCGGTAGTTGATTTTGGTTCCAATTTATGGACATCTATCTGAATTGACTTCTCATGAGTTTGTTGAACTACTTGCAGCCTATTTTTAGAATACTTATTTTTCGGCTATATTTTTTCTCGAGATATACTCCTCGATGAACTCTTTGTTGCATTTTAGGGTTTACAATGATCATAAACTGAATTAAATTTGGAGTAGCAACATTTTCTTTTTGGTGTTAAGTTGTAATGGTCTAATGAAATGCCGATTTCGCATCCAAAATTCTTTAAATTGAAAATGAGAGGAGCCATTTTCTTGAAAATTCCTTTTTTATGCCTTTAAATAGTTTAGTGTAATGTGGAGGTGTTGTGTTTCTGAATGATTTTAAGGTGCATCAATTTTTCTATTCAAAATTAGCAAAGGTCACTCTGACAAATGGTTTAAAGTAGCTTCCCTGCTCTAAAAAAATCAGAACAGAAGTTCACAAAAAGGAAAAGGGCGACACAGCACAAAACTGGTCCTCTATGGAAGCTAATGAGCAAATTTCCCTGATTTCGTCCCATTGAACGTGGTTGGTTTTAGTTCATTTAATTTCTTTCTCGAGGAACAAACAACCCTTTCTTGTTCTCAGACTGTGTGATCGTTGAACATTAGTTACAGCGACTCAAAACAATAAAAATGTGTTATACATAATTGCCATCAAAGGACTTGATATTCATCCGTGTGATGAGCAGCATTCCCCTATTATGTGAGCGTACATCATAACGCAGTTGGCTCAAGAACAATGTAAAAGAAACATAATAATCAATATGTGCGCTGAACAATGCTCAATACAGGACTAATAATACATTTTTCTTGATCTCACAAGAGGAAGAATGTCGAATATCCATATGGTGCGTATTACCCGTACACTACTACTACGTCATCAAGAATTCCCTTAATATAAGCATATCTCTCAGGAAGTTTTTTCCCGATTCTCGACTTTTGACGGGAGAAACTTGTAGAAGAATGCGTCTCGCCGAGATGAGAGGACCTTCTTGCAGAGTTCAAGATTGTTGGGTGTGTTGGCACTAAGGAAAATGCTAGAGAAATATGAATGTTGGCAGATAATGTCAGTACCTGATATTTCTTTGTCCTTTGGTCATGACAAGTATTGGCAGCGTGTTCTCTCGCGAAGATCTTGCACACGAAAAGAATAAGTGGAGCACGTCTCCCATCACAAAAGTTTGTGATGAAACCTTTAGCATCAGATGCGAAGTCTGCAATCTTTCTTTACCCTTGTGACCAACATAAATCTATTTTTGAGCTTCGTGAGAACGTCAGAACTCATTTACCAAAAGTTCCACACTTCATACAGGTAAGACGACTTTGAGATAGGAGCCAAAGTTAAAGTTTCACGTGGGCTTCTCGTCATCAGCTTGATTAAACGGGATGTGATCTTTTCAATTAAACCTGCGTGGCACACTGAAGTACAAAATCGCCCTAATGAAGTGCGTTGTTCAAGGAAAAAGGACCATGAAATGAGAGCGAAAGCAAACTTTGTTGCTCAACTTTGTTCTCTTCATATCGGAGATAGGTTCGGCCAAAGTTACAAAGAGTGCCAAGGGTGTCTTTGAATTATGATCATGATTAAGATTAGGGCCCCTTCTCTTTCTCTCGAGCTAATGTGATCTCTTGTTGGCACCCACATGCATCCCACATTTGCGCTTTAACTTTTGTCAGCTGGGTGCCAACTGCCAATTCGAAACACTTGGAAGAAGTGTGCCAACCAACACTGGGTCCGTAAAATGCAAACGAAGAGTCGCTCTTCACTTTTTGGACCCTTCCCTTGTCCATAACGTCTGGAGGACAAGTTAATCATATCTATTTCTGTGGGGAACAAAAAGCTGTCGCTTGTCGGAACAAATGATCTGCTTCATTGGGCATTTTCCCACATAGCTGACGCACAGATTCTTTTGAAAGGGATCAAACCCCCCAATCTTCCCTCCTCACGTCTCTCGACAATCGAATTCCGATTACAAATAGAAATCTATCTTGACAGAATCGCTATTCAAACCCAAATGTGCTATTGTTTGCTCACCTTCAATTGAATTTCTACGCGTCTTGGATGAATGAATCTGTCTTGTGGTTGGTTTTCTCGGCCAACTGTTGATTACCATTAAGTTGTCACTACAAAGTGGCAACTAAAGTTGGATCCAATTCGAAAAGTTTGGATAGACGGTCGCTCTCGTAGCCTCTCGAATGGCAAATGAAAACAAACTTCGAAACTGATGGTTGTTTAAAGCTGGTCCAAGATCCATTGGAACCCTTGTCTCTCCTCGGTTCGTCTTCATTTCCCCGCTTCTCCGTAGGTTTAGAGTTCGAATTTCCTGATGACCGTCTTTTGCGCCCCGGTTCCCCGTTGAGACGTTTTTACAACGAGAACGCATTCGTTCGGAAAAGAGGAACAGCATGGCTTATTTTTGGGAACTGAACGAGACATCCACAAGAGTTCCCAAGTTGATCCAAGCAAGAGGCATCAACTCTTGATGGCAACAAATCAAGATGTTTCAGAGAGAGATTCATCCCACCTTACTTCATAGAAAGCTCACACTGCTGGTTTCCTAATATTGCTTGATACTGTGAACTGCGGTTATGAACTTTTTTAACACTCCAAAAAAACATGCCAACTCACTTTAATCTACGAGCTGGTTACGGGAGAATCAGTTCATGCATTATTTACAAACATTAATCTATTTCATGCGTCATCCTAAAACCAACAACTCGGAATACTCAAGGTAGACCTCAACGGTCATGGTTTTAAAGCTATATTTGGAAAAGGACCTCGCTATTGTCCAAACACAAACAATTGAAAGAAATAGTCCCTCTGACTCGAATCATGACGTTAATTGCTTAATTGGGTAATGATCAAGACATGAATCAATATTTGAAAGAACAAACCTTTTCTTCAAATGATCAAGTCTTCCTTGGCAAGATTTGAGGCTAGAGTAAGCAATCTCTGTGTGATCCCATGAAGTCAGCGGGATACCATCCAATTCAATGCACAGACTTTCCACGAAAATTTCTCAAGGATGTGGTTGCATCCCAGTCTACAAACAAATTACTCAAGACCTTCAGAGAGCCTTGGATACGCCCTCCGCCACACTGGTTATTTTCATCATGAGAAAATCAAAGGGGGTCTCATATCGAATATCGTCTTTTTTCGTTTCTCGTTTCCGAAGCACAAGTCTAATTCCATCATCCTGCACAGATTGCGTGGATCCGCGTGGGTCATTATGGGAATGAGAATGAATATATGTCGACATGAAAGCACACTCACATTCATCGAATTTCCGCCCTAATGCCCAGAGAAAACATCGGTCAATCTTCGGGATTTGAATGTAAGGCTGAAACTGTCAGTCAATGTTCCACATGCCCAGCCACTAGATATTATTTATTGTCCATGCGGGCACCATTCCATACGCTCTCCATTGTAATACGTACAAGGTAATTAAGAGCGAAGGCCCAAGAAGAGGCGTTGTTGGCCTTTTCTCGCTTTCAGTTTCATGGGCCAATGGATGGGCGTTTCTGAGAGCAATCCAATCACATCGTGTGGCCGACCTCGAGAAGCTTTGCAAAGAATCTCGGGTTGGTGATTGTAAAGCCATTTCCAATGTCAACATTGAAGACGAAGAGGAGGAGACTTGGAGAAGGACATCCCAACTCCGTCCTCGAGTTCTTTGACTCCCGACACATTTTAATCATGCAATACGCTTTGGGGGGAGCTGAACTTCTGGCTGTGCGAAAAAACAGCCTTTGCCCAGTTTAATTTCCTTCGACTTTCGATTGCTCTCTGCTGTGTGTCCATTGAAGCTGGTTGGGGTTCCATCTCCACTACCGTTGTGACCCTTTTAACGGTCAAATATCGAGCTGTTTCCTCTTCGTGACACCATGCCTCCAACTTTGGTGCAGTGCCCAATGTCCATTTCCGATATTCATATCCTTGGAGACCCAAGTGAAAATTCCACTTAAAATGGGCGCTTGTCTCCTTTTTCAATGACGCCGAGGACGTTGAAAGTGGGCGTGAGATTTTCTCGGAATAGGATCAATAATCTGGAAGCTGAGCCTTAATCGTTTTAATGCATTTCTTCGTAACACGGTCAGAGATGACGGCGTGTCACAATTATTCAGACCGAGCAAGCAAGACATGACCGGCAAAGAGATGTCTGAACTTCTCACATAACCTTGCCAGAACTTTGACTGAGCTGAGAAGAGCTGAGAACGGCGGCATCTTAATCTGGAGATGGAACTAACTTGACTACAAAGGCATCCCACAAGAAATTTCTACTCATACTCGTAAGGAAATGCCAAAAGGGAAGGAGAGACAAGGCTGTTGGATGTTCCATCTAGGGGAACAATTTTCTGCTCGATGGGTGGTCTTGAACTTGCTATCGCAAGCATCCTCGATCGTTGTGTCAGAGAAATCGGTCGGGAGTCCCGATTTGAGTAGAAACCAATTCAGATTGCCAGAACCGAGCGCAAAATAAACAAGAGCTCTGGGATGAGGACACCACACGCATATTGGATCTAATAATGAAATGAAAGGATCTCTGGCAGTGGTGGTTACCACTAACCACGAGGCATTAGGTGCGTAATTTCCGCATCTCATCCACATCAAAGTGTCGTGATGGATACTGTGTAAAGAGACATCAAAGAGCCATCGGCGTTTTCTTCGTCATTGACTTTGAACGAGGCGGATAATGAAAGAGATCCCGAATTGAAGAGCTATTCGTCACCCGAATGCAATGGAGAGGGGCGGGTTATTTTTTGTTTCAATCTTTTTGAATATGGAATCCACAAATCATGTCAGTCTGGCCCAGCAAGGGCCCTTTGGCGTAAATGGACCTTTTGGGCCTTATGCAGGCGCACAAAAACAGCCTCTTGATTCATGAAACTTGGTGGGTAGCCAACAAACCCGTTGAATCGGCACATTTCGAATTCGATATCGAGGTCTCGTCATTGTTACTGCACTTTTTGTCGTTTTAATGTTTATATTGGAATAAGGTTCATTGTGCCAAATACCAATATCTGCAGTGTTAAAGTCCTTGAAAAAATCCATGAACAAGCAAAATTGTTTTCTTTCATACCAGACTCATTTCGTTTAGTGGGAAAGAAACCAGGATGACCAAAATTCC
>CM021321.1:4940222-4976817 GCA_010645155.1 Tigriopus japonicus
CAAAATTGTTTTCTTTCATACCACACTCCTTTTGTTTAGTGGGAAAGAAACCAGGATGACCAAAATTCCTGAATGCATTGGCGTAATCCGATTTCTGAGCTAGCCAGTAGATATATCAATCAAAGCAATGATCTTTTGGATAACTGAGGTTATGTCAATCCGACAATTTTCTGCGTGATCAACTTATAGTCCATGGCAGTGATAGTTTTAAAGTTTTGTTGTCGATCTAAGCTACCCTGGAACTATGAATTGTTTCTTAAACCTGATAGTTCAACAACACATTCGCAACTTTTTCTTTTAACTTACTGTTGATAAAACGAATGCTTTTTTGGCGGTTTTGGTTTCGCTTGGCCTACCGAAACCGAAACCAGACCTGTATTTAATCACAATGAAGTTTGAGAGAAGAAAGGGAGTTATTTTTTGGGGAAAAAGTCTTCAGAACAAAATCATTTCAGAGTTTTAAAAATGCCATATGTCTTGTTCAAACGCTTGGGCAATACTTCTGTTGTCCGCTGCTTTTGCGTTTGCTTTCGGTTTCGGTTAAGACAAGACCCCTTTTGGCCACAACTTTCGGTTTACCCAATCAGTTATTTGAGATAATGAAACATGAAGCTAAAATGCAAAAGATTCGCTTTGAAGTTTTAATATTCGACAATGGAATATTCAATCATCCGGCCTCTCTTCTTTGATCTCCTCTTTCACACGCTTCTCTCGTTTGCTCCTCTTATGGCTGCTACTCCGATGACTCGGCGATCGACTCCGGGATTTCCGTTCTGACCTGCGTTCACTACTTCTCCCTTCACGCGCCGAGTCCCGCTCTCTTTCGCGCTCACGTCGCTCGCTCCGCTCACGGTCCCGGTCCCTGTGCTCCCGGTGGCGGTCACGCGATCGACTCCGCGTTCGCCGACGCTTGCGATCACGGTCCCGCTCGCGATCCCTCTCTCCTCCTCCTCCTCGTTCGCGCTCAGCATAGCGGTCGCGATCTCGATCTCGATCGCGTTCTCGGTCACGACTATCGCGCGATGAGCGTCTCCCTTGATCTCGCCAGACATCTCTTCGATCTTCATAGCCTGGATCGCCTGGAGGTGCGTCGCCAGGCGGTGGAGCACTAAAAGTGGATGGCGGTGCGTCCCATTGGGACTCCATGGTTGGTTCATAACCTCCGGTGTAAAAGTCGCTCTGGCCAAAGGGATCTTCTGGAGGGAATTCAGAGGTTGGCGGTGGCGCTTCAAAATGGGGAGGAGGTAGGTTGGTGGGTGGTGGCATCCCAGGAGGTGGGACAGAAAAGTCTATGCTGTTGAGAACCTTTTGGGGATAGTCGGGGCGTTTGTCACCCGTAAGAACCGAGATTGGACCTGGTGCGGGCGGCGGTTTCTGGAGGTCATTCACCACAGGGGCTCGGTTTAGTACAGTTGGAAGCGTTTTTGGTATGGTGGATAACCCAGTGACGGAAATAGGGGCGACCGTTCGACTGATGATACTGTTTGAAAAGCCGGGCATACCGAGACCGCTTTCGTTTCTCAGTTTTCTTTGTCGCATGATATAAGCTTGCCAAGTGTCCTCGGTGAAACCATAGTTGAAATAATCCGTAATATCCGCCCCTGAAAATCAGAAAAAAATAGATTTGAACTCAAACCGGAAATTTACGAAGGAGGTTTTTCCATATCAGACACGAGAAACACTCGAATGTACTTTCTACCACCTTTTAAAAATGTTTGAAAATACAGAAATCTAGTATAATTTACTAGGAATGAAGTAAATGATTTCTTGCCGTTAAAGTAATTCAGCACATTTTTTTGTTGCACGACACGACACTTTTTAAGTCTGGTCAATTATTTTGACACTAAGGATTTTGAAATGGCAATCCTGTGAAGAGGGGCGCAAACTGGCAAATTAATTAAACCACGTGCACAGCAAACGCGAAGGAAGAAGACGAAAACTAAGCTACTAAATCATTCGATTTAACAAAATGTCCGACGAAAGCCTAACAACTGAGGAGGATCATCTTCTGGTTTTGCCTAATCCATCTCCACCTGTGACTCCCCTCGTGGAATCGACTCTGGCTTCGGAAATCGTCAATCCTTCGTGGTTGGAACAACTCAAGAACGTTTTACAATGTAGCGTTTGCGGGTATGTTTGCACCCCAAAACTATACCAATGCTCTAACGGCCATCTCACATGCAATCATTGCTTGGCCAGTCTAACCAAATGTCCCATGTGTCGAGACACTTCCATTTTGAATCGCAATCTGGCCGCCGAGCGAATCTTAATGTTATTGGACCCGTCATTGCCATGCACTTATAACCCTTACGGTTGCGGCAAAATGATGGGTGCCTCTGAATTGGCCGCTCACGAGACACTCTGCCCGTGTCGCCCGTACCCTTGCCCGGAGATGAGTTGCCACCGTTTTGACTCCTTGCCGGCCATTCATCAGCATTTTGTAACCTCTCACTCTTTCAAACACTTCAAGGCATCAGCCGCCACAGAAGAGCTCCGTCTACCAGAGGCCGACAAGAAAGTGGCCTTGGTGGGAACTATCCCGAAGATGTTCCATTGCTATCAACAAGTATTTCTGGCTCACACGGCCATCTACAAGGGTCAATTGACCATCATGATGCAAATTATGGGTGGTCAAGAGTTGGCCAATCGTTATGATTATGAAATTACAACTCATGGGGGATCAGGACAGACCCCACCTGTCTTCAGAGCTCGGGTTCAGCCTCTGAGTCAAGGTCAGCGGTTTTTGCTCAAGTATGGACCAACGTTCCGTTTGAGCTTGGACGAGATCCCATTGGATCCATTTCGAGGGCGTGCTTTATGGCATACTATTGCCATCCACTCGTCCAAACCGAAGCCACATCTCTAACTATCAAGTAGTGTTTTCAATGTGGTTGAAACTACCACATTTCCTAGGAAGCCAAAGAACTCGTTCATGTTGTAGTATTTCAGGAATATTAATGAAGGTAGAAAAGAAATGCTCAGTGCGAGTCTCTAGAACATTACTTTTGTTGTCACTAACTCTGTCTATGATTGTGCCGATGTCAGGGGAAAATGTTACTGACTAAATGAGAAATAAAACTTAAAAGTTGGGTTCAATTTTGTTCTCGGCTTACTTGGTCAAGACTTTCGATGCGGCTATTGGTTTTCATATTTGCTTTTATATATGTTCGCGTCGTCCTTGGTTTTAGCAATGCAAGATTAAAGTTAACGAGATAGTTCCGAATTCAAGAGAGCAGATAATAGATGTCGTTAAATGTCGGAAAACCTTCAAATTGTTTGGTGAAGTGTTTTTGGGAAGCGCAAATCTCTGAGTTAGGACTTGACCCAACAAACTGGAAGCCCAAAGACCCACAAGCAAAAGAAAAACAAATTTCAAAAACAAAATCTAAGCATTTAATGACCTTCATACTAGGTGGGGTGAAAAGAAACCTCCTTGACCGACAAAATGCAATGCTACTGCAAAATTTGCCTTCAAATTTAGGCATGCATTTCAAACAGCTCATTGATGTTGACGTGTTTGGCATCATGTTGAAAATGAATCTGATGATTTTACGGATGATCATTACGGAAGTTCATGAAATGGGCCGGGCTGACCGGAAAGTAAAGGTGCGTGAGCTGGTAGCTAGTATTAAGACTATACTGAACTTTTTGTCATTTTCATCAATAACTATTTCGGAGGGCCTTCGACAACGTCTTTGATCGGTAGTGAAGTTTTGGAGACCACGAAAGTGGCAAAACTAATATTTAATGGTATGATCTGACGGAGCATTTATCTCATTACGTTAATTAAACTTTTCTTTTGCTTCCTTCGCCATTTTGCTTAACAAAAAATAACGTTTTAAGACAAAACGAAAATCGTGTTGATCCATTTTCGACATGATGCCAAACAGGTCAACATCAATAAGTTATCAAAACAAAATGAAGGGCAATAATGCATTGAAATTTGAAACCTATGCCTGAATATGAACGGACTGCAAAGTATTATAAGCGTTTTTTGCAATAGCATTGCATCTTGGCGGTCAAGGAGGTTACTTTTCACTCCACCTAGTATATGTGGCATGAGCATTCTTCATTTACCTGCTTAGTAGTTAAAAGAACAAAATTGCTAGAAAAATATCTTCGTAAGGAAAAGTTAATCATATGAAAGAGTTATGGGTAAATTCTGGCTCATTTCAACCCTGATTTTTTTTTGCCGGGCCGTTAGAAAACCTTTGTTAACTTGAAAGGCTTTCGAAAACTTCAGAAAATAACAATCTCTTCGTTTTGAGAACATATTCAAGAAGTCCGAGATCTAGGGTGGTTCTAATCAACTTTTTTTTCAAAACCTGAACTTCCATTTCACACCATGGCCTGCTTCTGAAGAGCTTTGCAAAGTATTGTGTTTTAACGAAGTTCATGCGGAACCTCAATGATTCTCATTACTTAATGCAGTCTGTTAAGATATTTCGAGAGCCAAAAGCTTCCCATCAATTTCTTCACAACTTCATCCCTCCTCTATTGAAGGATCTGAATTAGGTTCCTACCTAGTCTTGGGAACAATATGCTTCCAGCAAGGGTTAAGAACCTGAATCCATTCCACACTCACTGTTCATTGTCACTCAGCTGTTCAAAATGAAATGTTTCCTTAGCCAAGCAAACAAAAACAGTTTGGATATTCAGTACCACAAACTTTTTCTTACCAGGTTTCTTCCATGGCTTTTCCTCCAGCGACTCCATGTCGAGTTCTTGGACAGGCGTGCCATTGACGGTGCCAACTTGATCGAACTCTTCCGTGCTAAATTTTCCCTCCTTCTTGCCGGGCAAGGTTCGCACCGTCGAAGATTTGATACCAAAATGCTGATACGAGGTTCGCGTCTCGTCGATCTTGTTCTGATCAATGGATATCTGGATATTATCGTCATCATCATCATCATCATCATCATCATCGTCGTCATCATCATCTTCATCCGCGTCCTTGTTCGTAGCTCCATTCTCGTCGTTGTCGTGGGTCTCCCCATTCGTCTCATCAGGTCCGTGATCCCCGGCTTCTTCTGGATTCTGTCCCTTCATCACCGGTTTCAAACCATCGGTGTCTTCTTCCTCGTTTCCATCTCCAACCGTGTCATCGATATCATCCAAATCGTTCAGACCATTGTCACTCTCACCCTTTAAAAAACATTCAGTCACAAATAACAAGGTGAATAGTATGAATAGCGCTTCCGATCTCTAGCCAACAAGGTTATGTACCCAAAATGGTTTCTTGGTTTAAACACATGTTTGAGCACAAAAACCTAGGAGAAAATAGGCAAGTTTTGGCTAGATATACCATCATATCTGGTAATTTTGTATCTAAAGGAGTTGTAAGCAATTGAAAATCTAGCAATCAGCCCCCATATCCGTCGCTTCATACCTCACAATGGTAATGAAGTATGATAGCTTTGTTCAATATCAAACACGATGCAAAATTCCTTGAATGATCCTGAATTTTGTCTCTTTGCGCGTGCATGCAAAGTGGTCACGGTGTTTTTTTGAGCGTAAGAAGTCATTTTCAAGTTCCAAAAGATTTTGAGCCCAGTTTTGAGACGTAAATGCAAAGCAGAACTTCAATTTGAATTCGGTTAAATAGGTCACGGGCAAAAACTCTATTATGCTACTTAAAACACTTATAAGCAAATAATTGAATTTTTTTACTGAAGTCTTGGATGAACTATGAGCAGTGTTGCTCTAAAATGTTTCGGAAATCTATTTAGCGGATCTTTTTCCAACAGCTATTTTGTTCAGCATTCTCGAAAGACCAAACGGGAGGGTCGTTACGTAAATTTAGAGAAACGGCTTAGTAGAATTCGACAATATTTTAGATAAACATATCCATAATACTGCCTGAAAATTGAGTGGAATGAAATGTTCAGAAGTATGTTTTCAAGTATGTTTTAAGTGAAGTCACATCGTTTTTTGCCCGTGAACTAATTAACAGAATTTAGATACAGATACGGTTTTGCATTTACACCTCAAAAGCGGTCTCAAAAGTTTTTTGAATTTGAAAATGACTTCTCACCAAAAAAAAACCACCGTGTGGTGGTTGGTCTTGATGGATGTCAAGTCTTGAGGGACAACAAACATACAATCTCCTCAATTCCTATTTATTTAATTTAAAAAAAATCCCCAATTGGCAAGAAAAAGTACCAAATTGAGTTTTCCAATCACAACAAAGCCGGATTTCGTCAACGAATTGGGATGATCTGATTACCTGAGCTTGATTTTCGGAAGCCTGGTTCTTCTGGGGATGATTAGGATCCGCCTCATCGGTGGCCATGGCTTCGGGGGCGGGTTGAGATTCATCTTCTTGGGCTTCCGGGCCTCCTCCGTACAGGAAATCCTCATCGTCGGCCATTCTGGGGCTGTTCAAGGATTCAATCTCGATTAGACCACACCTACCAAACTAAACTCGGCCCACCGAATCGGGCGCGCTTGCTTCGTTTCTTCCTTGACTTTTCAGCGTGGATTTGAGATCGCTTTAAATTTGGAAGATCGGTTCACCAACACAAGAAAAGGTTGTGCTGAAGAGCACAAACACAGAGAGCAGAAGGCAAGAATGCGGTGAATGGCATAGAGATGGCGAGAGAAGAAAAGTAGGTAATTGTGACGATGTGAGGTCTGGTCGAAAGAGCGAACCAGTGTTACCAGGTATTTACGAAGCAATCGTGCCCAAAAATATAAAACAGAGAGCCAGACTCAGCTAGATGGAAGCAAATTGTTACTGTCATGCTTTAGCATTTCAGTAAACAAATTTGAAAACTAAAGTAGTAATGACTAAAAAGCAATACAGTTGTTCCTCATAGAATGGTTTTCTTGCAAGAATGAATTTCAGATTAAAAATACTTGTCTGAACAATGAGAATTTGACGGTTTTTCTTTGTTTGGAAAGTGGAACTTATTCAAAATGAAAGGTAAGTGTTTTCTGTAAATTGGCATTTGCCATTATTTAACTTGAATCTACTAATTTTGAAATATCTGGCACCGCTGCTTTGTTGTTCTTTCGACCAGACCTCACATCGTCACTATTACCAAAAAGTATTGAGGATTTTAACCCAATCTTAAAAAATTCGAAAAGTCTTTTCTCTTTACTTGCCCAACCTTCCCCGCCATTTATACACATCTATTATAAGCCTGGGTGAAAATCCTTCATAGGGAGGAAATGGTTGTTATTTCTCCAATAAATACTCTGACATTCAGGCTCAATGGTATGTCTCAAAAAGACTGTGGTAGACCTGATTGACCATAAAAATGGCGAAATCGCTTTCAATAACGAGTTGTGCCCACCATCAATTCATTTTTTTCCAGTTTCAACCGTCATAGTTCATTTACCATCTCAGTTTATATTTTTCTTGGTTGTTGGGTGCTAGGATCATAGGATTGAGCTTTGCTGACATCGCCTAATCCAGTTTTTCCTGTAGGCGTTCTCATGTTCGATATCAAATGGATTCTCCAGCGGTGAGTGTAAATCAGCATCTAAAAGCTTCCCTGAGAAAGGTCTACAAGGAGAATCAAACCTGTGACCAATCTCACCAAAGAAAGCTGTGCCAACAACTACACCATATCTCAGCTCTATAAACTTCAAATACTCTGGAACTGTTATGACAACCAGTCGGGCAAAAAAATTCAATGCAATGCATCTTTCATATTTTTCTAGAAAGGGGGCTATTCAACCAGACTGTATTTATTATTTAACTTTTTCTAAATTTATTCAAACAAAAATCACAACAGGCAAAGCCCTGCTCCTCTTGGTTTTTCCTCTCTATGGCTCCAAGGCGTCAGAGGGCGCCATAAGAAATCAGCTCCCAAGTCCCAGCGTTGGTTGTTTTTTTCATGTTTGACGAAAAGCGGTTCATAAGAATACCCAAATTCAGATCAAAACAACTAAAGTTCGAATCGGGAAGATCAAAAAATCAAATCAACCACATTGAAACCATTACATACAAGCATTTAAAAAATCAGAGGAGTATCCATGAATTAATGCCTTTTACCTCCTTTTTTTTCTCATGACCAACGGTAGAGTGAGTAGAATCTGCCCTAGCCTGCCAAATCGCACTAGTGAGTGTCTCCAAAATTCCATCCCGTTTTCAAGTCTTGTCGAAGTTGGAATGGTTGGGCTGACAAGATGACTAAAAAATTTAAGCTTTAGAACCTCGAAATTTGCTTTCTGAATTGGTCGCTTAAGTCTTTGATTTCTCAACCCTACACATTCATTAATCACTAAATACAAGCCAACGCAAGTAATTCTAGTTTCACAGCCCTGATAAACCCTTTTCAGTGTTGCTCATTTTGACCCTGGCTAACCAAGTTTTAATAGCCTCATCCAAAGTAAACCATTTCTTTCTCAAACTTTGCGATCTTTCTTCAAACTGTAACAAATCCTCACAGTTCAAATAATTGAAAATAAAACAAATTCGGCCAGTGCAAAAATAATTCACTTCATTGGTTCTGACCCTAAATTCATCATTCTTGCGGCAATCCTATCACACGCCATTTTGTGAAGAGACGCAATCAACCACGCGACAAAATCCACATCTTTTCGCTGCTAATCTTCGACATATTCATTGCCTCTCCAGTTATTCACGGATCACAGGTAGTTATTCTAGTTGGCCTGGCCTTGATTTCATCCTGAATATCCTTGAACTCCCTCCCAAATCTGATTTTTTTTAAAGTAAAGTCAAAGTAGATGGATACCTATCACAACGGCCATATTTGTCATTTCTGCCAAATGGTGGTTGCTGATTTATTTTTTAGGATAGGAAGAGGGGGGAATAAATGTTGTGAATGGATGGGTTAGGCTACTGCTGAACCCAGATGGTTGATATTTTGCCCATTTTGCATGAAAACCATTGTGCCTTGTCAAATCTGACTGAAGATGACTGACGTTTGCCTTTTATGAAACTGTATTTTTTAGCGTCATTTGCATTTTGCTGGGGGTGGTTAATTTTTTAAATTTACCTTACTACAATCGGTTCTGAGAAAGGATTGATTGAGATCGTAATCGATCCGAAACATTTAGACTGTTTTTAAGGACCTTAGGTTAGAACAAAGGACGATGAGAGCAGATTGAATTAATGGTTAGCCATGATGTATTGACTTTGTTTGTTTTCTTTTGATCGCACGACCTTTTTGCAGCCTCAGCTCTGCTCCAACTACTACTACTACTTCTACTACTACTCTACTACTACAACAGCAACTACTTCTACTACTACTACTGCTACTACTACTACTACTCCTGCTATTAGTCATCACAGCTACAAACCACGCCCCCAACGTTCCTTCTCGTTCAACTCAAGTTATCCCTTTAAAAACGACACTTCGTAAGGTAGCAGCAAACCCACTTCTCAACGCCCTTCGCGCAAATTCATCTCTTACATCATGATTGAAACTTCTGCTCCTACCATCACAACTACTGCAACTACGAGTACTTCCACCACCACAACCACTACCATCCAATTCGGGGCACGCTCTCTTCTCCCCCAACGACCACACCACCACCAATACAACTACCACACCCATCTCCATCACAACCGCGTACAAATGCGACGTCGGCCTCCTGCGATCAGAAGTCCGAGGTCGTGTTCGAGGTTGTGTCCTCGATATCCACCTCTGTAGCTTCTGGTCGTGGTTTAAGTCGGCGTTTGCCGAGTAAATAAACACTGAGGCAGGATGGCTCTTTGAAAGAGCGTATCCAACGCCACAAATGTCCTGATCCTCCCCTCCCTTCCACCTTAACCAGAGCTCGAACTGAAATTCCGCCCCTAAACTGCAATTGAAACTCTTCTTCGCGTCCTCAACCTCGGCTAGTTCGACACACACACACAATTCAGCTCTAGATGATGGGTGAGGTTTGTATCGATGATGAACACGCGAATTGTCTTTGCTTTGGGCCAGTCTTTGGGGCGATGCCTTGGTTTTTTCCTCCCCTTCATGGAAAGGGTTCTCACTTCTGTGTGGAGTGGTTGCAGTTCGATTTATGATATTCTAAGCGCACACGCCGATTGAAACATAATGCAGCAAAAGGAGTGCTTTTGAAACGAAGGTATTCATTCGACCCACCCATTGGGAATCTGGCTTGAAAGGAACCGTAGTCTTAATCGTCATATTGTCTAGCATGAGCCATGT
Organism: Tigriopus japonicus; assembly: GCA_010645155.1. Classification (NCBI taxonomy): domain Eukaryota; kingdom Metazoa; phylum Arthropoda; class Copepoda; order Harpacticoida; family Harpacticidae; genus Tigriopus; species Tigriopus japonicus. The sequence goes on from CM021321.1 coordinate 4,950,359, forward strand.
TTTTGCGCTCTTTGGGGAACACTAATCCGGGGAAAGAAATGGCTAGTTTGATATAACTTCACAGCCTCCGTCTTGTCTTAATGTTGTTTGCCGACTCGACACTTTTGTTCCGAACTCCGGAAATGAGCCTTTGACTATTTTCAGCATGTCCAGACATCGTGATTGGGACATCACCTGTAAGGTGTACATTGGAAACTTGGGCAACAACGCGTCCAAGTACGAATTGGAGGACGCCTTCTCAAAGTACGGACCGCTCCGAAATGTGTGGGTAGCTCGCAATCCACCCGGTTTTGCCTTTGTCGAGTTCGAGGATCCCAGAGATGCTGAGGATTCTGTTCGCGGTACTGATGGCACAAGATTGTGTGGGGTAAGTGCGCAGAAATTTGTCTGTTTTTTGGTGGGAAGCAAAGGCTTATGACCATCCATTACCCCTTTGTTAGAGCCGCATTAGAGTGGAGATGTCCAGTGGTCAAAGTCGAGGAGGCGGTGGCGGCGGCGGAGGACGCCGAGGTGATCGACGGGGTGGTCGAGAAATGGGACGTGGAGGTGGATATCGTGGAGGTCGAAGCCGTTCTCGATCCCGTAGCCGTGACCGTGGTGGAGCTGCCGCAGGTGGAGGAGGACGCAGACGTCGATCCCCTTCTTATCGTTCCATGTCTAGATCTCGATCTCGCTCAGGAAGTCCCACTGGACGTCGAGGAGGAATGGGGAGGGCCCGATCCCGTTCTGGTTCTCGATCGGATTAAATCGAATTGGATTACCTCTTGACTACTCGGTTGAATTGAACAAAAATCTACCAAAAAATAAGATCCCGCAAACCCGCTGTACCTTGTATGCGATTTTAGTGTTTAGTATTCTCGAAAATCATCACTTCTCACTTTCACCCCATCGCTCCCTTGTATCAGACTTAATGCCCTGTTGCAAAAAAACTACATCTGACTGTCGCCTTTTACGCGATCCCAGAGGGATTTTTCTCCCAAACTCCTTACAAAGTCGTATTTCCAAAGTGTTGTCTAAAGCTCGGAGTTAGCTTACCCTCAAATGTTACTGGATTATTTGTAACACGTCGATTGCGATACCGTGTAATAAATGTATTGAGGTGTTTTTGACTTCCTTCATTTCTTGGTGATCGTGTAGACCAGGGGTCGGCAACCTCTCTTGGGTCAAGGCTCACAAAACTTGATTCGTATTGTCAGGGGCCCACCAAGTAGACAATGGGAGATTTAGGGGCCCACACATTAGCGATCAAAAAGAGCTTTGGGCCCATGAGTACAGTACTATGGATGGCTCTCGGGCCCCCTTTTTCAAACTTTTTTCATAGCTCCTGGGCCCACGTGTGGGCCGCGGCCCACAGGTTGCCGACCCCTGGTGTTGACTCATAGGACAATAGATTGTTCTTCATGGAGAGGAATTCGTGTTTTATTCGCGTTAACATCGGTGATGAATCGACCATTTTTGACGAATACAAAGAAAGAAGTATTTCAACCTTTAAAAATACATTATAAACTTCAACGGAAGGAGTTGGCAGGAATATTGGCCTTATTAACCATACGACGATTTTGTTGGTCAGCAGCCAAAGATTGATCATGTGGAGATTATTAGAAACGAAATTGTAGTGTATCACGGTTCCTTATCGTTTCTCGGGTTGCTAAGAGGCTCATACACACACCATATTGTAAACTGGAAACCGCTCCTCGTTTCGCCGTTTACGTTGGTAGGGAAGTCTTTCCCAACCACAGTGGATTGTATAGCTCTCACTGATGACTAGAGGCCGGGAAAAAATGTTGGAAAAACGTCCAAAAAATGTCATTAAAATGTCAGGAAAAAGGGCAAAAAATGTTGAAATACAGGGCAAAAAATTTTGAAATTTAGGGCAAAAAATGTAGGACAATACGCAAAAAATAACTGTTTTATTGCTTTGACGCACCTCAGTTTTGACCAATTTCTGAGATCAGCAAGCATCATTGTAAAAATTTAATTGCTGGAAAAGGACTGCTATCTTACGCTGCAACTTTGCTGTGAAGTGATGTTTGCTATCAAACACCTTTTTCTATCGTATTTGGCAATTCTGTTCAAATTCACTGCAGAACTGCACCGTTTTAAGGGCCTTCTTGGGCTAGGCGTCAGTTGAAGTTCGGCCGTCCTGTGGTGAGAGGTTCTTCCTTGAGAAGACTACTTAATACAGTGTGACCAGACATCTGAAGGAAATAATGCCATCAAAACAGTTTATGTTTTAGGTGAGATAGCACATTCAGACTCTTTGAAAGGCAATATATATATTATTATTATTACTCATTTATTGCGATGTCTTTTATCATCAACAGGGTTTCGAAACATTACAAAAGTAAAGCGTATGGTATGGATGTGCCAAATCACCACAGATCAAACATATGCAATCATCAGTAGGAATGTGATGGAATTCTTTCCTACTGCAATTAACATGGTGTTCAGCGTCAAGTATTTCCCGAAATATTAGCCTTCGGTGCCTCGGGTACACTGAAATCAGAGGAAGAACGCGGCTTCGCCAGAAGTATGAACGAATATCAGAAAAAGAGTGATTGAGGGCGGTTTGGGAAGGTCGTTGAAAAGGGTGAGCTGAACTCCCTTGAAATAGATATTAAACTCTGAGTAAATAATGGCAACAGTGCCAACAAAAAACATACTTTACTCTACTCATAGCTATTTACCCACGTAAAATAATCACGGAAACAGGGGTCACAAAGTTTCTGATTTGAACTTTTTCACAACTTTTTGACAAAAAGAAACTTAAAGGGCACTTTTCCCCCTTTCCAAAGATTTGAAATAAATTGGCATTGTAAAATGTGAAGTTGAAGAATGACAATTTTAGCGGGAAATTTTGGCGGGAAATTTCAAGCCTTCATTCATTTGATTAATTGGTCCTTCAGAACCGGTTTGGGATGACATTTTTGAGCAAAAATTACAAAAAATGTTAAAAAAATGTTGAAAATTTCCAAAAAATGTCAAATAAAATTAAAATGTTATATTCACGTAATATTGGCAAAAAATGTAAAAAATTATTTTTAATGTAAAAAAATTTTTTCCCGGGCTCTACTGATGACATACCAAGATTTTAAATACGTATTTCAATGTCAAAGTGTCAAAATGAACAACTTTCATTAAACCAATTCTTTCATGTTATGTTAAATAAAAGAATTAAATCCCTAAAATAAATTGCCAACAATTCCAAAACTGAAGTGATGGCTATCAAAAGAGGTTATAGTTGTGCATAGACATAAAATTTTACCCATATATCTCGTGCAGCTGTTCAGTTGAATGAAATCCAAATTAATAGTATTCATGAAAAGACATACATTGTAAAATATTTCTTAATTCTAAATCTCAAAGAGATTCCCAAAGCATTAGATGTAAACTAAATTTGTTGGCCTGATGTAGGATTTTTTTGTTGTTTTTATCAGTCAATATTAAGTATCTAACAGGGTAAACATCATTCATTGGCTCCAATTTGCAAGCAGACTCATGAAATATATTTTTCTCAAATTCCCAATTCCATGTCCAAAAATGTGTCTTTCTTCAGAGAGTTCAAACCTTGAATATTTTCTCAAGATATCACTTTCATGAGGAAAGAAAGAGCACTTCAAATCCAAAAATATAAAATTTAGCACAACTTCATATTTGGTTTACACATACAACGCAACACAAAAGTTATCCAGCAGTATTTCACTTGTTGCTGAACGAAGATTTAATCAAACACTTGAATAACATTACTTTCACAAAGTGAGAGAGTGGCGTTTTAATCACAAGAAAAGCATTCTTTAATTCCTTTTGTTAAATCATGAGCATGGACTTGCTAAGATGCCATGTAATGAGTTGCAAGATGATGTAGCCTTCTTGAAGCCTTTGTTGATGAGTGTCTGGAGGTATGGTTGACAACTCTGCAAGGACAGACATTCAATCAATTGGCTCAGCTTGAAGTCGTTTTTAATTCTCAGTGGTTGTGTGGCTCTGAATTTGTAATTCAGCAATTGTTTTCATTAATATGTATACCCAAAGATGCTTACATGAGGAAAGCATGGCTTATGGGTTCAATCATTCTTCTTTTATCGGACTTTCATCCTCCCCTACAATCAGCCTGCTTTCATTTTTCCTTATGAATAGAGGTTGAATTTGCAAATTTCCAGGACAAAACATTAGAATTTAGGGATCAGGAATCAACTTCCACCTTCCAGAGGGTAGCCAGTCAGTATTCTGGCATGGGGCTGAGCACTTAAAACTCATTCTCAAAGGGGCTTAAAACCACTTTTCTTGGACGGTTGCGTTCTCCCGCCACAATCTGTTTCTTCCCTACTGATGTAAGAGAATCTGATGATTGCGGCAGCGCAGTCTAGGAATTCAGTGATCCATGCACACACACACACCTCTGTCTGCAATTTTTGGAATATCATGGAACGGATGACTGGTAGTCAAGTACTAATAGATAAGACTTGAATTAAAAACCAATGACACATGGCACGAATTTTGCTCGTGTTATATGCCAGAAGGCAAATGAAGATTCCATATAACATGTAAGTACGAGGATACCGATGGTTTACTTGCATCGTCATCATGACTATTGAAACTTTTTGTTTCAAAATAAAAGTTTCACAAGCGAAACGCACCTTTTAAACTGTGGCATGGTTGCCTTTGGAATCATTGTGTTGATGATTCTCAGTAAATGATGGAGTAAACTCTGTCTGCCAATTTTGTTGTAACAAAATTTGCTAGAAAGTTTTCATCCTTCCCTTGCCTTGCTCTTTACCCATGACGGAGTATTAAATTTCTAACGGTGACGTCCGTAGATTCATCTCGCATCGTAGAAAAGAAGGATGGTTCAAGGAGCAAATATGGTGTAGTCTTCTCGTCGAAGTTCGACTACATACCATTTCAAGGAGAACCTTTGTTCGACGACCAGCATTAAGCTGATACCGGGACGTCACTGAGTAAAAAAAAATCCACCTGTTACATCACCGACGATCACTAAACAAAAACAAAATCCCTTCATTGCTCTCGGATTCGTCCCGGCAAACCATTAATCTGAAGTGCATTCAGTTGGTCCAAAAACAACGAAGCAAGATGAGAAAGTGATTTCGGCATCCATTTTGATCAGTGAACCTCACTGGAGCACTCTGAGCGTCTCACTTATTCTAGAACTGCAGAACACAACGAGCGAGTGGATAGATTTTCATTTCAAGAACGGTGTTGTCTCCGCTAACACTTCACTCTCGAAGCGTCGTGTGTATCGAGTTCTTTGTAGGAACATACATGGAGTGAGATTTGATTACAAGGAAGCTAAAAAGTGGACTTTGTTCTTAGTTCTTACCCTTTGCTTCCTCTTGACCAACCATGGGGTCATTCGCTCTCTTTGTGACCTGTCTGGTTGTCTCTTTGACTGTGAACTCCAGTTTTGCTCAACGGGTTTCTCGTCAGGGTGCCCGAAAAGCGTGTGTCGCCGATGGAATCGACATGTGCCAATACGAGAAACACAATGCAATGCTCCAAAAGTTAAACAATTTAGCATTACAATACCCGCAATTGGCTCAAGTCGGATCTGTAGGTTTGAGCGTCCAAGGAAAGGAACTCGCTTATATCAAGATTAGCGGGAATGTTTCCTCAAGGGATCTGATGGAGCCCATGTTCAAGTTCGTGGGGAACATGCATGGTGATGAGACTCTTGGTCGACAGATTAATATCTACATGGCTGAGTATTTGTTGAAGAACTACGCCACTGACGCCCGCATTCGCCGATTGGTTGACAACACCGAGATCTACTTGATGCCGACCATGAACCCGGATGGATTCTTGGGCTCCTCTCCTTCTTGTGGAGGTGGCCTCTCGAGCGCCTTTAGCGTCTTTAGCCACGCCTTTTCCAAGAATCCGAGATATAATGCTCGGAATAAGGACTTGAATAGAAACTTTCCCAAACAATTCGATGAGAATCAGAATGTTCCTTTCGCTGAGCTGATAAAAGGAAGAGAGCCCGAGACACAGTAAGTGCTTTTTTTTCGATATCTTTGCACTATAACATATCTATTCGACTTTTCTTGTTAAAGACATATGATGAAGTGGATCAAGAACAATCCTTTTGTTTTGTCGGCCAATATGCATGCGGGAGCCGTGGTGGCCAGTTATCCGTTTGATGATTCTGCCGCGCATCAATCCAGTGGAAGATATTCGGCCGCACCCGATGATCAATTCTTTAGGTATGTGGCTAAATTGTATTCCAAAAACCATCCCCAAATGAGCCAGGGTGTCAATTGCCGTGAGCGGTTCGAGGATGGAATCACCAATGGCGCTCAATGGTACGATGTTCCTGGGGGAATGCAAGACTTCAATTATCTCCATTCGAATGCTTTCGAGATTACGTTGGAGCTCACTTGTTGCAAACATATTCCCGCTTCGGAACTTGCCAAGGTATGGCCATGTTAGTTGTACTTTATGCGGCACAGGAAGTCGTTTGTTACATGTGATTTTTTGTTTCTTAATTCAGGGTTGGTTCGACAACAAGGAGTCCATGTTGAAATACATGGAAGCTACCCATTTAGGAGTCAAGGGCTTAGTTTTAGATGGTCAAACCAAGGCCCCAATTCCTAATGCTCAGGTAAGAAGGGAAGGTTGTTAGTATTTTTATATTTACTATTGCATTATTTTTATATTTAAAAGAATCAATGAAATAACAAGTGGTTGGTTGACCAGCAAATCATGCTATAGTTTGGAGTCCTTTTCCAAGACTTTCATATTTCAACATTATAAAATAACAGGTTATGAACAGCTTGTTTGCAAATATCAACCTGAAATAATGTGAAGTTACACTTGCTTCACACTTGAAGAAGATCATGTTAAATTTTTGAAGAAACATCAATTTATTTTTTAAATATTTATAGATACATGTTGAGGGTATCAATCACCCGGTGACCACGACAAATCGAGGAGAGTATTGGCGTCTTCTTGCCCCTGGCACCTACCAATTATTCGCCACTGCCCCCGGATACCTTCGGTCCTTACCTGTGAGCGTCAACGTTTTGGAGACCTCTCCTCCCGAAGCTTTAATCAGTCATTTCAATTTGATTAGATCTAAATGATTGATCTAAAACTAAACAATCATCAGGATATGATTGAAAAATAAAGGCTTGACCAAGCTAACATTTTGTATCTTTTTGAGCTGTTTTAACAAAATCTCCAAAACTCAAAAAAATCATTTATTTTTGCAATATTGAAAAGCTATATGAAATCTTTGGGAATTTGTTTTTTCATATAACTAGCTGTTTTCGGCTTTTGGTGTCAAAAATGGACCATGCAAAGTCAAATAACTCAGCTGCTGATGAATGTATTTTTATTTAATTTGAATTCATCACTTAAATAAATGGTCTCTAAATATGGATTAAAAAGTTTTTCAAAAAGTGTTGTAATTAATAGTTTTTTTAGGTATATAACTTTTTCATTGGACCTGAACTTATGTAATACAAGAAATGTTAAATTGTTCCCCCATGGAATTGTGGGGCCAAAAAATGCCATGATGTCTTTGGGTATTTCGACCCAAACCTAAAAAGCCATTCGGAACACAGTGCATCGTAATGCTATATCTGGACTTGAAGGTGCGATAGATCCAGCCACACGTTTGAAATGCCTTCCCCACTTTCAACTGGATATGCTCATCAAACTTTCCATCATCTTGAATGACAACTCCCAAATCCCTCATGGACGATACCTGCTCAATATCACAACCTCCATTGTCTTTGAGTGGAACAAGAAACAGAAAACGATGATCTGAATTTCAACAATATAAACCAATCCCTGTATATCTAATACTGTTGAAAACAGGAGGATGGAAAATAGTAGGCTAGCAATACCGCCTGAGGAGGAAAATCCAAATCCTGATTGATAAAAAAAAAATAGAAGAAAGTGTTCAAAAATGCTTAAAAGTATGTTTTAAGTGACCTTATATCGTTTTTGCGCGCGTGGCCTTCTTAACAGAATTGAAAAACAAATGCAGTTTCCAATGCACTCTCCAAGCTGTTCTCAAAAGTCTTTGGAATTTAAAAGTGACTTCTCCAGCTCAAATAAACAACCTTGAATGACTTTCTTTGCTTTACTCAAATTGTGTGCTGTAGTACTCATTCCAAGATACCCTTCATAGAATCATAGGTAATCAATATCTTTGACGTATTATTTGAGAATAATTGATCTGTCAACGACTACTCTACAGCAATAGCTGGAGTAGTCAATGTAGTGTATTTCATCTAGCCTTGCGAGTAAGATTAGATTGTTTACAATATTTATTATATGAGGGAGAGTTAGCTCATTTTTTTCAAACGTGTTAACTGTAGACTTTGAACAATGAATCTCGCTTCATTTGTGTGGCTTCAATTATGTGCAGTTCTTATTTTGCAACCATCAGTTAAAGTCTCAAGAGCCAAAGATTTGGAGTTGGTGGCAAACGGCTATGAAAATCTGATAGTAACAGTGAACCCAGATGTTAACCCTACAGACCGCTCAAAACTCATTTCTGGAATTCAAGTAAGTCAAGAGTTTCAATTGGTCTTTAGATAAAATAAAAATGAGTACTATCATGGTATATCTTCCTTAGAAATGGATAAAAGATGGAAGCAAACAACTGTTTATTTCGACTCAAAAGTATGCATACATCAAATCCGTCAAAATTTTGGTGCCAGAGTCATGGACAGATTTACCTGAAGCACAGGGTACCACCGCAGATTTAGTACTTCAGGTTAGTTCACTCCTGTCTGAAAAGTGAGTAAAACATGTGTCGAAAATTATCTTGCAAGGAAAAAGACGTTTTAAAATCGCCGTTTTATTGCACTTGGTCAGCTGATTTTTATTGATAAATCCAACTTTGAAAACTTTAAACACGAGACAACGGACCAGACCAATGCCTGCAGCTCAATTTAGAATCTTCTGTGCGTTCCCAACTTATTTGAATGTACACAATGTTGACCAATTATAATAAAAATTACTCACACTAATGGGTGGTCTAAAATCAAACAAGTTTATCAGTTGTGTTTGGGACAATTTTTTTTTGGTTAATTGTTTCTTGATATGTTGCTTGAAATTTCCCACGCTAAGTAAGGTATATACACATTTAGGATGGCCAGATTCAAGTGGACCTGGGGAACCCATTATTTGGGGACATGCCTTACGTGGAACAAACTGGCGATTGTGGCTCAAGGAATAGTCTTATGCACGTAACTGCCTCGTTTCTGGAGCAAGTAGCGGATGATAGCTTTCCATTTTTGTCTTGGAGTAAGTCATTCTAGAAACGGCATTCCCACTTTGACTGAGGACAATTTTCCATTTTCTTAGAAAATCACTTTGTCCATCTGTGGTCTCAATTACAATATGGAGTATTTGAAGAGTATGGATATCCAGGGGACGCAGATTATCCCAATTTCTGGTTTGCTGATGATGGATCTTTAAAGCCCACCTACTGCACCGACGATGAGATCCAAGGAGTGTGGAGGTATCAAAAGTGTTCAAAATACTCATGAAATTTGAAGTGCCATTACATTATTTTCAATGAATTAGGTTCTTCACAAACTAAGCGTTTAGTGGTTAATAAATTTCAAACGGTATTATTCCTTTATGAAAACATTAAATGATTTATCAATTTAACAAGCAGAAACGAAAACAAGCTTTCCAGGATATTTAAGCTCAGATATGATTCAATTAATGTGAGCTCTTTTTTTGAGTAAAACAGTGATCTTCTTGTCAAACTTCAAAGTGTATCTTGCTTCCATTTTTACCACAATGCTCACGTTAATTGATTTCTTAAAGCTTTTGACAAGAAGGATCATACAAATTTCCTAATGTGTCACCCAAATATCAAACTTGTTAACATTTTTTCAAGAACGGCTTTTGTTTGCATTTCTTCCCCTTATTTATCCAAGAAATAGGTAGGTTCATATTAGTGATCAAGTAGTGAATTTTAGAGGTATACGATCCAGCGTTTGTTGGCGAGAAGAATCATTTTTCCTCTTATTTCAATCTTTTGATTCGTGCGTCATGGTGGCTTGAGTGCTTCGCAAAGTGTTTTGAGAACCTCTCGAAGCATCATCCTATTTCATCTGAGGTTAGAGGATACTATTATCATTGTTTCTTTAAATAGTGTATTCATAACAGTTTAGGCTTCAAAATTAGTAAATTTGTATTAATAATACTTTACATACAACAAAGAGCTCTTAGTAGTTAGCGCTTGAAACGAGGTGTATCAGAACCCAACAAAGAGCAAGAAATGAAGTGTCTTTTCTAATCACAGTTCCTGGGAAACCGGAGGCAGTTGCTCCCCCGAAAACGATCCATTCTGCTTCTTTGAAATCATTCAAGGATCCAGTGGTGGACCAATTTCAAGTTCCATCATGAGCATGCCATTGAAGGAAGAGGTAATGTTGTCTCACTGAACCCATCATTCCAAATATCTGTGTACCACATGTCGCTTTTGGTTAGACGGTCCAATTTTGCAGTGGAACGGATCAGGTTCCTCACAGAGACCTCATTCCCACCAAACAGAACGTGATGTGTCAGGGACAACCTATTTGGACCCTTGTTAGTCAATCCGAAGAGTTCAACACGGAAGATTTTCAACCAAGCACGGAACCCTTCCCTCCGGACACCCAAGTCGAAGTACTCCTTGTAGAAGCAAAACCAATGGTTCTGGTTTTGGACACGTCTCTATCAATGGATGAAGAGGGGTCGGATCGATTGAAGAATCTGAAAGATGCCATCAAAACCTGGCTCATTGAAGATGTACCCAATGGCACCAAGTTTGGGATAGTACGATTTAGGTGAGATGGTTTAGTTATGGTTTTGGTTAAGGGAGGAGCTCTGAAACATTTTTGAGCCAGGCCCCCCTGGGCGCTTCTTCAGAAACCTTGAGCCCCTTTCCCCTCTCCCTCACACATAAAAAGAAAACCTTCAAAAACGCAGTTTCAACTGTCATCAAGAAGTTATTTTTTAGAAGAAAAACATCATCAAAAATTACAAATATAAATTTGTATATAGGTGTAGCCAAACACACAATAATATATAAGCTTAGATTGCGAGAAATACTATGGAACAAAAAGACAGACTATTCAAATATTCTGTTACCTTACAGCAACAAGAAATTGAGCAAATCAAATAACATTGAGAGTGTATCTATAACGAAGTATATTGGAAAATTATAAAGCTCTAGTGTAAACAACTAAAATTGTAGCACGCCAAATCGCAACAGCAACTCAAATAAGTAGTATTTTGTACAGAAAATGATTTTTAAAACACTCTGTTGAATTCCTCCTTTAAATTACTGTTCCAACCAACGTAATTTACAACAATAAGGTGAATGACAATGAAAATTAAGCTGGTTAAAATGGAAAATAAGATACTACCTTACAAATTTACGCATTTTCGCCAAAAAATAAAAAAAATCAGAAATTTTGGTCCTTTTTAACTTTGTAAAGCTTCTTTTTTATTGCAATCCCTTTTTTCAGAAGGCTAAAGAAGGAACATTCTGACTTAGAGAGGGCGTCTGATATTTGGGAACATTTAACAACCGACACTGTCAAAGTTTTCCATTTTAAAAAAATCTCTGAAGTCATTTGACACTTTTACAATAGTTTTTTTATTTGAAAATCAATTTCATTGTTCAAACAAAATATTTTGACAACCTCGACCTTTTTAACATTTTTGAAAAAATCCTTGGAGTATCTTAGGCTCCCTAAGGGGGTCTTGGTCCCCTTTTTAAGAACCACTGGGTTAAAGGATTAAAAATTCAACTTTGAAAAAAGATCTTGCAAACGAATGATTTGATTAAGAACGTTTGCTCTGTTACTATTCTTATTCGAATATTTCGAATAAACACTTGAATCAATTATGTTTTCAGTAACGATTCTAAAATTCTCCTGCCGGTGAAGGAGCTCAACGATGCAACTCGAGCGGAGGCCTTGGATCTGATAGATGGTTTCATTACCCGAGGCTTAACCTGTTTGGGGCAAGCTGTTAAACGTGGCCTTGAAGTACAGAAGAGCCCTTTCATTAAATTGCAGACTTGTGTCTCTCCTTTTAACTTGGTTTCATTCATAGGCCTTGCAAAGTGAGCTTGGAGGTGTAATGCTGTTTGCCACCGACGGAAAACACGAGTGCTTCTTCACCATTGACAACTCGACTCTCATGGACGTTTTAACGGATGTAGAAATGTCTGGAGTCCGTGTAATTGCAGTAGCCATTGGGTATAGAGAGAACATATCAATGTCATTTCCCGACAAGCTCTACCTAAACAAAAAGTTGTGATCTTTTAGCGATGATGGCGATCATGACCTCGAGGCTTTGGCAGAAGTATCCAACGGAGAAGTATTTCTTGTACCCGATGGTAGGATAAAACATATCCTACAAGAGCATGGAAAGATGTGACTTCTTTTTGTTTCCATAGGTCAAGGGCCAGAGGGTTTACGAAAAGTCCTTCTCGCGACGTCTTACTATCAATCGGTCGAATCGCGTCATCGTCGAACTCAAAAGGTGTTCGAGTTGACAAAACATCACTTGTCCGACCCTGAAATGATTTCCTTTACGATTGACACGACAATTGGACAGAATGCCATCCTTCGCCTATGGACCAACTCTACAAGTTTGGGCACTTTTCTAGATTCACTTACTCTGACTTATCCAAATCAAACAATTTCGGACTTAACAATCCCGAGTGAACAAAATAACATGGCAATCAACTTGGGCTCTCTTCCTGTGAGGCTTAATCAAGCTCAAAACTTGTATTTTTCATGTCTCTTTTCATTCTTTGTTTATTTTTAACAGATGGGAGAGTTTCTCTTGAGTTTGAAGGGGAAAACAACTGACATTTTAGCTATTTCTCTGGAAAGCGATAGTTCTTCCTCGGAAAAATTTCCTTACAAGGTTGAATGTTTTACCAGTTCCACGAAAGACAATGATCTCAGCACTCGACCTTTAAAGATTATCGCCAAAGTGACGCAAGGGAATTTGCAAATAATCCAGGCCCACGTTAAGTGAGTAAAGAATCAAAATGAAGGTCTAGTGGTTCGATCCTCATAAGTAACTCAGTTTTCAGGGCCAATTTATCATGGAAAAATCAAACTTTAAGTGTGGACCTCTTTGACAATGGTCAAGGAGCGGATCTCATTGCTTTTGATGGGATCTATTCCCGTTATCTGACCCAAATTCCAGCCAAAGGGCGATACTCTTTGAGTTGTGAGGTTCAAGCTGAAAATGGAACGAGTTGGATCAATTTGGGGCACCAGCGTCGAAGCTTGGGAATACTGAATCAAACCATTGCTTCTCCTATATGCTGCGGAAGTTCGGCTTTCAACGAAAACAGTGAACTAGTTCCAACTGGAGCCTTTCAACGCGTTTTCCAATCTGGATCCATTCAAGTAACCATAAAACTAACCCAATTTGATTTGGAACCAAGCCCGATAATCAAACTTGTCTTTCAGGTTGAAAATGTTCCCTCGTTGGGGTCATTTCCACCGAGTCCAGTGAGGAATTTGCGAGTAATTAGAACAACAACAGGAAGCTTGAAAATCTCATTTACAGCAACTGGTGAAGATTATGATTCTGGAACTGGTACGTATACGGTTATTCAAAACAGGATGACAATGAACGTGTGTCCCAGAGATCAGTTTTATAGCCGATAAGTATTTTTTGTTTGTCCGAAGAAACACATCATATAAAATACACGGAGGTCAACATTTGTTGTCTGTGACAAAGCTCTGTTTCCCACTAACTTGGTTTTATGATTGTTTCGCGTCAAAAACAGGGTCTCGCGAAAAAAGGAGGAGTAAAACTCAAATAACAAATCACATAAAAAGCAATCAAATTTTCAAACATAAATCACTCTCAAGTGATGTCAAGAGATTGTGAAACAGTAAGCAGTATTATTGCTTGGAACTTTTGTTACGACCACAACTAAATTGGAGGTTTCGAAAGTAAAATTCTCTCTCTTATTTCCAGCCAAAAACTACGATATCCGAATGTCAAACAATGTCACAGAATTGAAGCTATTTGGGGAGGACGTGCCGTCATTGAGTTCCTTATCTGTCATATCAGGATCATTGGACCCCCAAGAAGCCGGTTCCTTAATCACGCTTGAAACCGAGCAGCCGTCTTTAATGTATCCAAATCAAATTGTCTACTTTGCCATGAAAACCGAGGATCAAAACGGAAATTTTAGCCTAATTTCAAACATTGTCAAGATCTCTGTCGATGGTGGTTCTCAGTCAGATGCTCACCTTGGTCACTTTTTAACTGCCCTTTTAGTGCCTGCATTTACGATCATTATCATTGGTATTGGATTGATTGTTATGAAAAGAAAGGGACTCTTCAATGAGTTTCTCAAAAACTAGTGATCTTTCTAACCCCTGATTGCTTTCTGTGTCAAGATTAAAATATGTGCAACTTGTAATATTGTGAAGCATTCATCTTATCTTCATTAACCTCGGTTTTGACACCTTCCATTTTATTCCAATGACTCAAGTCGGTAGATAAATGACGATTTAAGTAATGATTGTGATTGTTCCATCCTCTTTTATGTTTCGTCATTAATGTTCATTGAGATGTCAATCTCAAGTAATTATGGTGATTTGTGATGCAAAGCCTCACAATCTCTTTAAATAACCATGCCATGCAGTAACAAACACTAGGATAGAAGGATTATGCAACATTCTTTTGTTGACTTTCAAATCGATGAATATATGATCTGGAACTCCAGAAACTTAAACTATCCGTCTATAAAGAAAGCTTCAGAACAATACTTTGATAATTAGTTCTTGGTGCAATCTTGTACAAAAAGTAAATTAAGACTCGTTTGAATGTGATCAACCTGATAAATTCTAGATGACGACTTGCTGATAAGATAGCCTTGATGCAACAATATTGATTTCTCAAAACACAGTAGCTTAAATTCGAATTGTGTGCGAACAACGAGAATGCGGCTCCTGATTTTGGTTTTCAACGTCCTTTTGGCGATTTACTCGCCACTAGCTGAGGCTGAGATAACTTTCGAAAATAATGGCTACAATGATGTGATAGTTGCCATCTCTCCAGATGTTCCTGTCACAAATGCCGACCAAATTTTGGTGTCAATTCAGGTAACTCTAAATTTTTATCGCCTCATCTAGCGTCCCTACTCCCTAGCCTCTTTGAAAGCCACCAAAAAGGAAAGCATTTTTGAGCATGTTCATATAGTTGATTCTAGATGTCTACAGGGTGTACCGCTTAAACTAGGACTCGGTTTTTGCATCATAACTCACTTCTTATCCATTAAATCAAAAATGTTGTCACATTATTACAATCCCAGATGCCTTGCGTAGGCAAACAAAAGTTCAATTTTCAAAATGGCCTCCTTTGGTCTTCACCAGGGGCTTCAATCTAACAACTTCACGATCAGCACAGGCACGCATCTCAATCTGTTTGACTCAAAAGCCTCTTCAGAATTGACCATATGGAAATTTCCATCCGATTGGGGTCTGGAGATGAACGAGGACATTCATCCTTGCCTCAGAAATGAGAAAAGACAGCTTCACAATAACTTTGCACAACCTGTGCCGTATGTCGAGGAGCCCCATCTTGTTGGAGGAGCAGGGAAGTTCAGAGACCATTTTCGCACATTTAAAAATGTCTTACAAAAAATTGTCGAAAACAAGATATATTGCCAAAAGAATGCACAAGACATTTTGTGTATGCAAAAATCGTGAAACTAAAAAAAACCAGAGCACTAAAGGCGCGAAACTTTCGGTCTTAATTTAGAAGGTACACCCTGTATACAAGAACAGTCAACCGATCATCCAACAAGAAGAAAAAGAAGAACACTTTTATTTTAATATGATAAGCCTTCAGCGTATTTCTTTGATCCATTTGAGAATAGACGTCCTTGCACAGGGATGTGAACGTTAAGACTGTTTTAGTAACTTAATAGATTGACTCTGATCCAGACTAACATGTATGGATCCAAATCAGATTTCATTCAGATCTCTTACTCAGGGTGAATTTTCAATCCTACTGATCTTTTTACTCGAAAAAACTCACCAACAGATTCATTCCAAACTTTGGATGGGTTTGTTATAAACGAGTAAGAAATATTTTTGGCGAATTTCTTTAAGACCGTACATCAAAAGACCCACAACATTCAAATGACGACCCTTGCCTTGGTTGAACGGTACAAAACATGTCCGATCTCTTCGGGGATTTAGTCTCACTAGCATGGGTGTTTCAACACAAATTCCGGAAAATGTACCGTTAGTAAATATATAATGTTAGTATCAAAGTTATTTCATGCATAACTGCCATCAACTATTATGGCAGTTTTTTATAGAAGTAAGTGCTTCGCAACTGATAACTGCATATATTGTGGGACAACTTGCTCAGTTATCTCTTCGTAGAATGCTAAAAAAATCTTCTTTGTATCTTTTTTCAACTCTTTACAGTCTTCTTTTGGCTTTAGAACCCCCAATTACTGTAATTGCAAAAAACAAAGACAGAGAAGAACATTCATATCATTGTGCAAAGGGAAGAATGTCCTAGAACTATCCCAATGATAAAAACAATGTTGCTTTCAACAAAAGATGGACAATCACTATCACAAAGCAAGTCAGTAGTTCAGAAGTTTGAAGATATTTAACTGAACCAATGAAACAACACAATTTCAATTCTTTAAGAGACATCAATTGGGCATCAAATGATTGCTCATTGAATCCTTGTGGACTTTTATTTTATGACTTATGTCAATAAAACTACATTAATCCGAATTATATTGGATTTCTTCATTAACTCCAGGCTATCACGCAGGAAAATTCACACCAACGCAGTAACGCGCCTTCACTCGATCCCACTCCTCGTAATACCGTCGTCCTTGGTACAGCATACCATGGCATGTTACTTGGCGCAGAATCGGATTCATGTTCCAAAATAAACATTTGTATAACAACTCTTGAGTGCAATGGTTAATCAAGGTTCAACCTAGCTTTTTTCATGCAAAAGATTTAAAAAACAATGGAACTGCAGACCCAATGCATATCAAAATATGTGATTTTGATAACATAATACCAGTTCAAAGAAATATAAACATCTAGGAAAAAAACTTAAGTTTGGCAAAGGGTGGCATTAAAACCCACTCACTAGCTGGTAACTATGTCTCAATCTGACCACAAGAGGCGCTAATTTGGTGGAACAAGCTGAGATGTTATTCATCATTAATTGATGAAATTTGCATGACGCATGCATCCCAAAGCACAAAACAAATATATGACCTTGTATCCGTGAGTGTGAATTAGTGTCTACAAGTTTCCTTTAGAAAAGTCGAGTAGGTGAATAGAACTTGGGATCTCTCTCAAATAGTCAATTTGCAAAATACAATACGTTTTATTTTCAAAAATGATTCCGAACTAAGAGATAGCAGTTACAATTTTGATTATGAGCCCCCATTAGAATTACTCATATTATTGGAATTGATTAGGCAAAGAACACAAAAATGTTGGATACTTTTAGCATCTAGTTTTAGTATTTAGCATTTTAGTATACACTTTTATACCAGTACTTTTGAAGTTATTTGAACCTCCAGTTAACTTCATCACCTCCTGTTGTCACAATCAACCATTACGTTTAAGGGACTCTAAATTAAAACAACGCTCTATGTAAATGCAGTTTCAAGGAATGTGTTAGACGGACATCAAAAATGCTGATGGGCATCAGTTCTGCATCTCAATCTGTCTCATTAGAATCCAGACTTGAACGTTTGCGATATCGGACTGTAAACGTTTGTTCTTAATGCGTTCCTTTGCCGTCTAGAATTTGACGTTGGTTACCTGATTGTCAACAGGTTCGATTTTGTTTGTTGGAGGCAAATATCAGTGGGAAAACTATATCGTACCTTGTTGTTATTAACAAGCATTTTAAGCTTCAATCGAGATTCGGATAAAAAGTGACCGCCTTTAGAGTCATGTCATAGAAACCTAAGACTCTTGCCATAGAGATATTGAGTCACAAAATTAACGTTACGTAACACTTGGCTATGTATAACAAATTAACAAATGTTTTATCTATGCAACACAACTCTGAGGAACGAACTGGCTCCATTGTAAAAGTTTACTCCTCCTTCAGACTTGGATAAAAGAAGGAAGCTCGTTTCTGTATACTGCCACCAAACACTATTCCTACATCAAACATGTCAAGATCTTGGTGCCCAAATCATGGAACTATAACTCGGCCCTCCCTACCTCTGAAGTTTCCTTTGAAGTGAGTTTTCTGTCATCAGCGTTCGGAACATCTCTCACGTGACCTTTTCTTGGTCTAGGATGGCGATATTGTAATTGACACCGGAAATCCCGCTTATGGAGATGCGCCCTACACCATTCAAACTGGACAGTGTGGAGAACCTGGCGAAAACATTATGGTTCCCAAAGACTATCTATTGAATTTGGATTCTTCATCCACGGAGAATTATGGCCCTCCTTCCCACGTGTTCGTTCACGAGTGGGCCAAGTACCGATACGGAGTTTTTGAGGAACACGGCTATCCTGAAGATGACAAATATCCCATGTTTTATCTAAAATCTGACTATACTTCTGAGGGACTTGTCAATAATCTAGTCCCCAACTTTTGCACCAACAAACCGCTTCAAGGACGATGGACGTATGACAGACAATTCAAGGTACTTAGGGTTTAGGGAAAGTCGGATTCAATCTTTGCCTCGTACTTCAACAGGGATAATTTTGAAACTTGTTCCCTCGGAGATGACAACACACCTGGACCCAATTGCTTCTTTGTTCCCGACACGGGGTCAACAAATGATGGAATAAAGAGTTCCATAATGGCAGTGCCATTTTTACAAAATGTGAGTATCAACGTGCTGATATTTGTTTTAGGCTTGGAAACGCACATATTTGTTCTTTCTTTTGGCAGATGGATCACTTCTGTGAGGACAATGATGGCGGTTTTTCTCACGACTTTCTAGGACCTACCAAGCACAATGCTTTATGCGATTCGAGAAGCGTGTGGGACGTTATCTCCAGCAATGCTGATTTCCAAGATGCTAATTTTCAACCAGGGGAGCAAGAGAGCTCCAATGAAACAACCTTTGAGATCCTACGTCCAGATGAAGCAAGATTTGTCATGGTCATCGACAAATCCGGAAGTATGGACGGACCTAAAGACCATCCCCGTATCAACCGCCTCAAACAAGCCTCTTCGAGGTGGATCTTAAATGATATTTGGGATGGCACTTCTCTTGGAGTGACCTCGTTTTGGTGAGTTTTATTGTGCCTTTTAACCCTCTAATGGTCAAGCTTTTCTTGTAAATCGTGCCGAAAGTTAACATCAGCGCTCTCTAATGAAGCTATGATGTCGACATCGATATTGGAATGACTGTGGTGTCGGAGGAAACACGAAAATCTTTAGCTGACGCCGTCTTGGACATCAAAACGTGTGACTACACTTGTCTTGGATATGGGTTCAAAAAAGGAATCGAGGTAAGCCTCAGTTCAAAGTTTCCTAAAAAAAATCAATAGAAGTGCTCAATCCTATTAGGTACTGACTGACAATGGGAAAATTAATGGCGGGGTGATGATTTACATCACGGATGGGGACTGGAATTGTGATGACAACCACGGCCATGATGACTCAAATTTGAACGACCCAATCATTAAAAAACTAATAGAGGACTACAATATCAAGATTATTACTTTGGCATTCAGGTAAATGGGAGGTTTTTTGGGAGGGGAGGGGGGTTAAAAGTAATTTCATTTAATCTTTTTCAACCATATTTTTCCAGTGAAGGTGCTGATCCAAATTTGGAAAACTTGGCGAAATGGAGCAACGGAAAGACTTACTTTATTCCCGACGGTACCTCATTGAGACGTTTTCTTCCATTACACAATCATTCAAGTGTTCTTTATTCCATTTTCAGAGGAAGGCATTGAAGACTTGAATGATGCGCTCTCCGGATCATTGACCTATCAACCGGCAGTTCCAACGGGTGAAATGGAATTCATTGTGAGACGACCAACATTTCGTCAATGATGCATAATTTGCAAACATTTCCTGAGTAAATTCTCTTTAGATTCTGCAAGACTCCGTCAGTGATTTTGAAAACCCAGATTCAGACGAGAACAAACGGATGCCATTCATCATCGACCGGACCATTGGACGAGACGTCAAGCTTAGTTTTGACTTCACCGGAGATGACATTGACTCTTTCAGAAAAATTAGGTTCTTCAAACCTGACTGCCAAAATAGTGAATGCATCAAGAATATCGACTTATCCGATATTAAGACTCTTCATCTTCAGCATATCGAACCAACTCTAGAGGTAATAACTAGACACGTAACAAGCATGGTAGAACACAATTTGAATCTCTTGAAATCTATGTAGGAAGGCCTTTACCAATTGGAAATCGTAACCAGTAAGAAGCTGAAATTCTGTTCTGTCGTTGTGGCATCAAAATCCAAGGAGGAAACTGTTAAGCCCTTCAGAACCAAGTGCTGGGCCACAATTGGTAAGCTAAGCGAAAAATGACAGAAGGCTGGATGTTGAGGTTCCTACTTCAGAAGGAAAATCATCATTGCGTTTTGTAGGCAAATTGTGCTCTTGATTGTATTGGATATTCTGAGACTTGAAGGAGCTAAAATTACAAATAGGGATTTCGCATAATGTTAAAGGTAATTTAGGTCAAGAAGCGCTGAATTTGCAAAGGAAAAATGATCACAAAAGTTTGACCTGTTTTCGAACTTTTAGGCATGGACAAAAGAAAATGATCATTTTCCACAATGTCTGAGGTTGTACCAATGCTATTTTGCACTTAGAGAACTCCTGCTTTCAAGGAGGCTTTGCATAAGACATTCTTCATTAACGGTTTAATAATCACATGATCATTTTGTAAGCTTCAGGTCATTTTGTTTTCTAGGGAATGATGAGACAGATGTTGGTCAATACCCTGTTGGTGTAATTGCTCAAGTCACCCAAGATAATAAACCAGTCATGAATGCCAAAGTCATGTAAGTTATTCGTCATGAAGGTTATAAAAGAAAGATATTGCTTGTTTTCACCAATCAAATCACCTTGGACGGACTCAGTAGAAATGGTATACTGTACTTGATAAAGCTAGGGATTAGAACAAAATTGAAAAGTGATGAAAAACGATTGAAATTGTTTCGTTCCACAGGGCAAGCATTGAAAAATCGGGTGAAGCCAACGCCCTCGTGGTTGAACTCTTTGATGATGGAAAAGGCCCAGATGTGGTCGCAAATGACGGGCTCTACTCTCGATATGTTACCCGCTTTGACGACGACGGTCGCTACTTGATTCGTTGTCAAGTTCAAGGAGATGAGAACACCAATGTCAATGGAGGGTTCACCAATGGACGAATCTATCCGGCACAACCTGGATTAGCTGCTCCATTGTGTTGCGGAAGCAATACATTAATGTCTGGAACGATCCAGGAACCTACTGGCGATTTCGAGCGTAAAGCAGCAGGAGGGTCCATTAAGGTAGGTCGAAGGTTGTGTTCCAAAATCGAATGCGAGTTTTGATTTCATTGAGTACTTTCTTAGGTCAAGAACGTCAACGGATTGAATCAGGTTCCACCCTTGAGAATCAAAGATCTCGAAGCCACTTACGACCTGGACCTTGACACCATCTCAATTGGATTCACAGCTCCGGGAGACAAATGGGATAATGGAACGGCTAAAAGCTATTCTGTCCGATTCTCTGAATCGCTATCGAACTTAACCTCTAGATTTGATGAATGTGAAGAGATCACGAAGGAATGGGTGGTTGATGGAAGCTTGGAGCCTTTGGAAGCTCGGGAGCATATTCATTTCAAGTTCAACGCCAGCGACCTCTTAAAAGACACAATCTATTACTTTGGTGTCAAAGCTACCAACAAGAATAATGTGAAATCTGACTTGTCTAATACCGTGTCTCTGGCTTTGGCACCAAGAACAGACCTTTCAGGTTAGACAACGTTGAACCCAACAACAAACCTTTTTCATCTGACACAACTTCTTACGACTTTTCAGACGACCCTGAGGACCCTAAAGGCTTATCGGCAGGAGCAATTGCCGGAATAGTGATAGGGTCTATCTTGGGATTGTTCATCGTCATTTTCATCGTTTATTTGCTTGTGGTTAAGAGATGGCGAAAAAAACTGGTCTACAAAGTATCGGCCAAAACAACTGCCACAACTGAGTAAAATATTGTGCGTTAGTGTTTCTCTTCCATTTTTATTCCAAGCAAATGAGTTTCATATTATCTTCAACCTCTCCTTGATCGTTCACGAACGCGTTATTTCCCGTGGTGGTTAAGTCATCCGGACATTTAGGCACAGGGTTACTTAGGATATAGAACCACTTCCTTCCAAACCAAAAATTTCCAGGGGTGGGATCGTACATGCCTGGAGATGGAACAGCGTTTGCAATAAGATAAGAAACAGAGACGAATGGAGGTAAATAGGTCACAAACCAAACGGTCACACTAAAAAGGTCACGAGGAAAAGGTCACAAACAAAACGGTCACACTGAAAAGGTCACGAGGAAAAGGTCACAAACAAAACGGTCACAGTTAAAATGTCACGGTAAAAAAGTCACAAGGTAATATAGTCAAAGTAAAAATGTCACAGAAAAAAGTCACAAGGTAAAATAGTCAAAGTAAAAATATGACGGTAAAAAGGTCACTTTTCCAAGAATATGATTGCGTAAAGGTATTTCATACTCTCTTTAATAGTACTTGTTTTGGGTTGTGGTCTTGTAACTAAATGAAAAACATTACCAAAACTTTTAAAAAAGTAACAAGGTCGAATATCATTGAAGGCTGCAACATCCTCTTCCTTGTTTATCTAGATGTGACCATACGCGAGGAAAGATTTGGCTGAAAAATTGCAATGAAAAAAAATTTTTGCTCAAATATTCTGGCAATTAAAAAAATAACAGCAACAAGGTATTAAGCAAGTCAAATATTGAAGGGTTCCTGGGGTCCTCCCCTGCCTACCTCCGGAACTTTCAGATATGGGATCTTTTTACTGCGACCTTTTTACTGGGACCTATTTACCCCGCCCCGAGGGAGACATGTGAATATTTCTATTACGACATCTTACTTATAATCCAACAACCTCGTTCTGGACAGATTTTCTCCTGAATTTTGGGGTGATCGTTGTAGTAGTAATACAAATACGACTTTTTGGGTTCCGTGATATCTTCTGTGGGAACAAAATTTGGGAACACGTGCTCATACACCGGATAAGAGCCGCTCATTTCCCCAATCTTCTCATATTTGATGATGGGTTGGTCCTTGTCGATGTTGTACTCGCCCATGATGTTTTGATAAAATGGGTCATCAATGTGAGTACCTAAAAAACAAGACAAACTTATAATCGAGTATTTTGACCCTTCCGTGAGAAGCTCACCCTCAATTTTCAATTTGGAGCAACATTTTCGAGTTTGGGAACTTTTAGTTGGATCTATCTTTTGTGATTGGGTATCTGTTAATGAAAACGTATGTTTAAAACGCATGATTAGGGTATCTTGGGGGGGAAATAAACTTGACCCTCTACTTGCCTCGGTCATTTGACGCCTGTTCTTGTTCATTCAGAAGCTCTTTGAGATATCTTTTTCCTTGGACTTGAAAATTCCTCACTGCTTGTCTTACCAACGAAGGAAAAGCTTTGAGTCCGTTGTTCACTTGAGCCTCAAAGTATATTGTGCAAAAGCTCAAGACAATAGGTATCAAGAACAAAATGACGATCTTTCGACACGCGCCCATTTCTCTGAATGATTCAAAACCGGGATCAAGAGTCAAAAAACCCGCACTCACTTTCGTCTACGGTCAATGACGAATCATTACAGACACCATTAACCCTGACATCTGTTCTACTTGAATACAACTTGAGATTGGAACACGTGGAGCTAAGCAATGTCGGGCTTGGAAAGCATCCTCACCTATTTGGAGATAACACTTGTTCTTTCTAGGACATACAAACTTGTACACGGCGAAAAGATGTATTATATGCAATAATAAACGTAGATTGAATGGAGAGTAAAATACCTTCGAAACTCATTATGGTGTGCCTACAAGGTCTTTCTTTTCGGGCATGGGAGGATCGAAAATGTCCAAAGATTTCAATTGCTGATAAAGGCGTCATTTTCTGATATTTAAATGCGAAGAAGCGGGCCCTAATTTTTTGATCATTGAGCGCGTAATTGCACATTTCAATTCCCCCTTAGTGAGGTCAGACACGTCGATCAAACTTGAGATGTCGATTTTTGGAATAACGTTTTCATTCCTTTTGCAAGTTGTTTTGGGCATGAATAACCAAACTAAGGTGACAGTCTATAAATGTTGTGATCTGAGTATGATTTTTAGTCAAGAACTTCAGAAATGTGTCCCTGGGGCGTTTTCGCCGTCGTTATTGTCTATTTATTACGAAGAAGACGCTGAAGTTCAATTACACCCTTCAGAATTGACCTCCATTCATTACGTTTCCAAACCGATTCACGATACTGATTGCAACCATTCTGGACCCAAGTAAGTCGATTCAAGGAGACCTGGTCGAATACAATGTGAATTCAAAGAGGTAATATTGTTTTAACATGAATAAGACAGTAGTATAATGAGTTCATTCTCTGAACAAAGTATGGTTGTATGGGGAGAATGTGGGCAAATCAAAGGAGTTGAGCCCTCCAAAGCTAACTTCCATAAGGAAGCTCTTAAAATCGTAAAGTGACTTAAATTGCTCCAGTTCCCAATGGAGATGGCTCCAACCGTCCCAAACTGATAGATATTGGGTTTAAACTCAAGGGCATAAATGTTTGCCCTAATGTGTTTCTCTGAATGTTTTCGAAATCGGTCAATTGTAAAACGTGAGTATCGAAACTATCTGAGCTAAGATTTAATCTGCTGGATGATGTTAACATCCTCTTTTGGACAATAAGCTTTTTAAGTGATATCTGTTACTCACTTTCTGTTCTTTGTTACTGCTTACCTCTTCTAAATAAACAAAAAACATATCCTTCTTATTCATGGAAACAGTATGTCTTGAGGCATTTTTTTATTTTTCGAAGATTGTTCATAATTTCAGAATCCTCATGCCCGAAGTTCATCCCCAAGATGCTTATCAACTTATGGCCGATGGAACCTTGTTCATGTCGGCTTACAATACGACCTTGTTTGGTGCTAACAATGAATATTGTCTCGAGGAAGTCCATTCAAATGTGACTAACGAGTCTACTCTGTGTGTGATTATTTGTCCACACTCTCACATGAAGACATCCAAGAGCTCCATGGAGGAGTTCCAATTCCAATGCCAAGCTAAATTCAAGCTCTATCCAATCCTCATTGCCGTGTCTATTTTGAGCCTCGTTCTCACCCTTTTGATCTACAGTTTGGCCAACGACCTCAATAATGTTCCCGGAAAGAGCATCAAGAACTTGGCCGTAGCGTTGATTCTATCTTTGACGATGCTCTTAGTGGAACAACTAACTCAAGGACTGCCTCCAGTATTGTGCAGGTGCATTGGTACGATGCGACGTTTCAAGAAAGTTATTATCGGATGACTGATCTTGTTTTTGGTCCCATCTAGGTTACTTAATGTATCTTTTCTTCATGTCTGCGTTCTCTTGGATGACTTTGCTTTCGTACGACGTTATTAGCACGTTCAGGTAAGACATTTCAGTTGGATATATCCTCCTATTAGTCGAAAGTAGGAATAAGTTAAAACCTTTTCTAGAAAACTGAGACCTAATCGAAGCAGCTTGTTTGAGAACGAGTCCCGATATTTCAAATATCAGCTTATTGGATGGGGTGGATCGGTTGGGTTGACATTGCTCACACTCACCATGGATTTGGTTCCACTTCCAATGCGTTTCACTTGGTTAAAGCCCAAAATTGGCGTGGTCTCGTGTTGGTTTGCCGGCGATTTAGCAATTGTTCTTTACTTCTATGGACCCATTGGAACCATGTTGCTAGTGAATGTGAGTCTTTTCGTTCGGGTGGCGACTACTTTTTCCCATTTGGTCCAAGAAACAGTGGTGTTGCGAAAATTTAGCCAAATAGGGACGAAAACGATCCTGCGGAAGCACGTTTCCAACTCAAGTCATGATCAGCAGTTCCACTTACTCAGAGTCAGGTAACGGGGTTACTTTTAGTTACTTTTAAATATACATCTTGGACTTTAATTACAAAAAGATCTGTAAGGATCATTTATTCATGCAAAGAAATAGATGTCTTCTAAGTTACAATCTTGCTTTCTTACAGATCTTTTTTTGTCACCGTGCATGTTTTGAGATTCAAATAGGGGAAAAGTAGAACAAGGAAATCGTAAGACATTTAGTGATCCTTGAGTAGAAATAACAAGACCGTTTTGCCCATCTCTATGATCTTATTTGTTGGTGGTATAATGACTTCAAATTTATTCGACTTTGAGAGCAATCAAAGCGATCTT
>CM021321.1:4976889-4990134 GCA_010645155.1 Tigriopus japonicus
GCTTTCTTACAGATCTTTTTTTGTCACCGTGCATGTTTGAGATTCAAATAGGGGAAAAGTAGAACAAGGAAATCGTAAGACATTTAGTGATCCTTGAGTAGAAATAACAAGATCGTTTTGCCCATCTCTATGATCTTATTTGTTGGTGGTATAATGACTTCAAATTTATTCGACTTTGAGAGCAATCAAAGCGATCTTGAAAAACCAATGCACAGGTTCAACTCACAATTAGAAAACTTTCATGTCAGATCATTTGTGCGTTGTTCAGAAAGGAATTATCTTTCATTATCTTTCATTTTAGGTTAGTTCTGGGTTTGAAGTTGTTCTGCGTCATGGGACTTTCTTGGACATTTGAGATCATATCGTGGATACTCTCGACGTCCACTCCTTGTTGGATATGGTATGTCCCGGATGCCATCAACCTTCTTCAAGGCTTCTGGATATTCCTTATATTTGGAGCCAAGACGAAGCGACTTGCAGAAACATTCCAGAAAGTGTTCAAACCTTCCCGCTCAATCAAGCAGCCTCCACCCTCTAACTCTAGTCTCTCCTAAAGAATCTTCTTTACTCTCTTCTAGAACAGGTTGTGTCTAGAACACTCCGTTAGGGAGTGTTAAGTTCAACGGGCTCGATAGAGCTCGATATCTGCACAAACTAAAGCGCCCTCTGTGTTCACAAAGAGATATGAAAGCCTGGGAAGGTCGGCCCTTAAAGTATTTATTGCCTAGCAACAACTGTGCACCAATATCACTTTTTGCCAGGCATGATTGGACGTTGTAAAAATTCCAATAAAATATCTACTTCCAAGCCGGGTCTCGGGTGATCTTATTAAATTTCATGAGCACCGCTCCAACTACCCAACCCGACCGATTTATACAATCCAAAATTGAGGCCATCACCGACACACCGTCGTCGCTCGTCATCATCACTACCACCGGTATTTGATGTGGGACTTTAGTTGTTTGTTTATCCAAAACTTGTCATATGTAGGGATAAAAATCTGATCGCATCCACTATTTAATCTGGGTTAATTGATTCGTGACAAACTATGAGCGTGAAAATTCATGTCATCTTTGCCATCATTGATGGGAGCCAGTCAGTCATTGTGCTCGAACGCTTCTATGCAATTTGATTTTCATCTTTGATTGCCAAATAATAGGGCTGTTAATCCATATCGCTTGGAAACTGGTACAACGTCATCTGTAGATTATCAAGGTCTTCAATATGAGAGCAAACACAAACACAGAGACAGCCAAACATCTACATTCTCTGAATATCTTATCCTTGCTCAATCTAAGATGACACGGGTATATCATACGTTGGCTTTTCAATATGTTTTTGAAAGTGCAATCCTTATCGTCCTTTCCAAAAAAAATCCTCTGCTCAGGAATCCGTTAGTGAAGGAGGTCAGGTTCTGGTCCAGGAATTGAGAAGTCCTTGGCTTGGAAAAGGGAATTCCTACGGGCAATGCACAATTGAACTGCCAAGGATACTTTCTCCAATAATCACGTTTTTTTCTACCCAATGCAAATATCTCGGCCATCGGTTGTCAAACTAATAGCAACCTAAACTGGATTGTGGAGAATCGTTTTTTAAACAAGTTATTGTGAAAAAAACAATACCTGAATTTTCACAATATGCTTACAAAAAAGTCTGGGCTCAGTTTTGCAAATGTTTTATCCCAACATTTATATTGTCGATGAAAACAATATTGGAAAATGGGATTTAGTGCTCTCTAATGACTCGGCTAACTAGATTCAAAACAAATGTTTCTACCTAAATCGCTTAAGTGTTGACATTGATGCTTCCTGTTATTAGCATCAGTCCTGAGGGATGTAATTGATAAGTTCAATAAGCTGAAAAAAAGATTCAAGTGTGCAAGAGTAGTAGACTTTGGCCTTTTGCCCACATGATTAGTCGTTGGTAAAAAAATTGGACGTTGGTTCGAAATTTGAACAGGGGCTAGTCTTTATAATAGGCATTAAGGAGACCGAAAATATAAATGTCTCCATCCCAAAGATTTAGCTTTATGATGAAAACATCTTCTTAAGGATATCTAAAGATATTTGGCTACGACTTGTCCCAAGCCCTTGTCTAAGTGATGGTATATATTTTACTTTAAATTACGTCTTTTTAATGAAAGGCGGGTAAGCTGTGGTGTGCCAATTCTAATGAACGAGACTATACGTATATGCATGCTCACTGGAGTGCCCACCCAATTTAAAGCGGGGCGGTTCATTGAACCGGAATGTGTGTTTTTTGGGCTTCAAAATAAATTAAGATCCTTTTCGCTACTGATATCCACGAGTTCGCTCGTCCGTCAATCGTAGTTTTCCACGCCACCATTGTTTGTCCAATCTTGAACTTCTCTCTGAACTCAAGACATGGCATTGTGACATCTATAAACCGGGGTCTGTCGGTGTTCTTGTGCTAGAACGACTTCCACAGTAGACCCCCAATAATGGCACCTCGATTGCAAGAAGAAGAAGCACTTTGAAGAGAACCACTGCGAACTAAATAATCCACGAACGTCGCGGTGGTGGGACCCTAGCTGGCAAGTACAAAAAAGAGGAAGACCGAGAGAGTGGTAACGGCAAACAACTGCCTTTTTCAATCGTTACGGGCATCCATCTTGATTAAACCATCGAATCCTGCGTCTTCGGGACTGGTCATGGTTGTTGTTCGTTGCATGCTAGCAAGCAAGCTAACTAACCAACCAACCAACCAACTGTATTGTGGGCTTTTTCCCCAACCAACGGCATTTTAGGCCGAAAAAGAGACTGTTTCCCTGGATTTTGAATGCCATTCACTCAGATAAAAGGTAGTCACAGAGGGAACGGTATGTTTGTGGTGGCAGAAGTGGTGGTAGTGATACACATATATTTGAAAATAGCAATGATGGCATCAGTTGTGGAATGAATGGTGACACAGCACTTGTAGATCCGGTAATCGCATGTAGGTGGATGGATGGGCGGAAAGAGTCTCTTGCAGGAGTAGTGTACCGTGTATCTCTTCTCGAATTGTGCGCGCCGTTGACTTCAACTCCCTCCATCCACGTTGAGAAGGAAAGAAAAAGATTCAATAAAAGCATCACCTAAGATGTCGATAAGACAAGCTCGTTAGACTTGAATCGGCCAATGACAAAATGGCAACTTCCTGCCATCTTCCATCTGGCCCGCTTGTCATCCATCTTGCCATCGGTCAGGTGAACGAACATCTTCTGCACCTGGTCGAGACGAAACGCGGCAATAGAGCAGCATTCGATCCGCTGTTCATTTTCCTGGTTCTGAGGCTCTTTTTCACGTTTATTTCTTGCCTCTGTCCACGTGAAGTTCAAGTGCCATGCTGAGGAATCTTGAGACCGGATGCGCCTCAAACGTGGCTACTTTTATGGCCCCGATGAATGTGAGCGAAATCGAACTGCTTTAATATAAGTTTTGATGTGTTTATTTCAAAGCGCAAGCAAAGAGCAAAGATACATAGTACAGAATCGCTTTCGTAATGAACGGATGATGAGTATGACCTCAAGTTATAATTTTGTTCCGATCCAAAATGGAGTCCAAACTAGAAACTTGGACCCCCAACTTGAACCTTGCATTATATCGAGAGGTCGTTTCTTCCACGATGGACACAACATATAATGATACTTGAAAGCACTTAACAAACGTGTTCATGAAAGGTTAAATAGAGAGAGAATAAGAAGAAATTGAGCACATTAAAACTAGGGCTTAAAGTGTATGTAGTTTGTCCCCGGGGAGCTCACGTCAACACTTGCCATTGAACAAGTGTAAGTGTGAGAATAGGATGAACCCATGAAAAGTTCTTCTCTGTTCTGACGTCGAGTAGTCACTACTGTGTTACGTATTCCTCGAATGCTCTGCTGTTGAGCAGAGTTCCCTTTTCACTTAGAACGGGAACATAAGAGTAGCGATAATAGGATGAGAGAAAAGGGGTCGAGATTTTCCCTCATTCAAAAACACCGAGTGAATCGTAACAGGGATGGTGACTAAGGCGCTTGTAAAATAGATATTTAAAAAAGGGTGTTTTACATTGATTTCTTAAACACAGGTTTAAAAGACGCCAAATCTGCAAAACATTTTGATCAGTCAACTCCTTTTTCTTTCTGCACCTTCACTACAAATTCCACGTGTCTGTTCTCTTGTAGCATTGGACACAGTTTTCTCTCGTGAGGGGTCAACGTTCCTCCTCACCCTCACGGACAGGAGACAGTCACATTTATATGTGTAATTGTAACAAAGGGGGGAAAAGAAACAACGCATTCAACACGTTCCCTTTGCCTCGATCCAAGTGTGTTCCCCAGTGTCGAAAGAAGGAACAATCACTTAGTAGTGCAGCTTGCCTGCCACAATAGAGCGAACAACGTAACGTGTGTCAACAAAGCTAAATGAAATAGATGAAGTTGCTTCGGTTGTTGCTTCAGAGAGGCCCACGTTGTCTCTCCCATTCACCCCCTCCTTGCACTATCATTTTCCCCCGGTCAACAATTCATCCGGCTTTTCACTTTCCAAGACCCCGACGTGTTTGTCATGAGCCGCGTGAATTGGCTTTGTTCAACAGAGTCGTTGTTGCTTCTTGGCCTCGACACTCTCTCGTAGTGTGTATTCAACGATGGATCCACTCATGTGGGGTCCTAATTATTCCCCAAAGACGGGCTTCTTGCACTCGAGCAAGGTTCATATTCCCTGCACTCGGAAGTTATTCGAACCGTAAATCTCTTGAGAGCCAATGTCGGATGAGAAGACGATCAAGCTCAGAGAAATTCACTCCGCCTACAGCCGCTTACCCAACCCACCAAGCAACCAACCCCTGGCACCTGATCGCAAACAAATCAAGCTTAATCAAGAAACTTTGAAAGTAGGAAAGGAAGCCATCGCTTATTTGTGCCTGATCCCAAGGGGCATTGAACACTTATTGAGGCAATACAACGGCGAAAGGCGTCCAGCAGATTGGGTATGCATGTTGAGCGCTGATCTTACTTTCTCTTTTTTCGCAGGAACCCTTAAATCAGGATACAATTTGCAAGGGAAGCTAGTGCTTCAATAGTCCAAAGCAAATCACTGCCCAATGTGAACAAGCCATGATAATTAGATTAAGGGTGTTGACCTCGGTTTCAGCCCACAGCTAGGCCACTGACCTTCACGAAAGACACAAAAGGTTACTGCTAAAGGAAAACATACAATGCAGATAATTGAACCGAGCTATTTCAAGTTGTCAAGGAATCATACCTCAATCCACGACAGTCTTTTTGCCGTGTTCGTCCAATCATTTCACGGCTTGCATAAGAGTACCGGAAGGATCAGATTATCCAACGGACAAAGGATGAAAAGATGCAATTCCTGGCATCCGGTCAAAACTAAGCTCACATGTGTATGTTGACCTCTCTCTCCGTCTCTCTCTCTCTCAGTCTTGAGCCCCAGCCCACAGGTACTATGATGTAGTGGATGATTCAATCCAAATAGCTTGACCCCCATGTTGCCCCTGAAAGATTCAACCCATGTAATTCTACCACTTTTAGGCTCTGAGCCCAATGCACACATAATCTATCCAAGTGGAACAATGCACAAGACTCGACGACATGCGAGAGTCTGGAATTTCTAATTGGAGACGAGCAATGACCTTCAGTGTTTGTGGAGGCGCCTATTCTTGACCACATTACATGTCTCGTTGCCACGCGGACTATCTGTGGCCAGCCTTTTTTTCTGGAGCCTTGTCCCAGATCTTTACGATCAGACTTGGAAATCAAGACAGACTGTGGAAGAATTTGTTACCATTTGACCACTTGGGGACGATATTGACAAATTGACTGCTATCTCTAGCCATCTTCCCCCCGTAAAAAAGGCTTTTTGAGTCGTTGCAGAAAACTTTGAGGGCTGAGGAAGCCGTGGAACAAGGGTAATATCTGTGGCGACGGGCTACATTCCGAGTGGTGTTCTGCTTGTCCCGTGTTCCTTCGCCCCATTCTCTAACTTATCTTGGGGGCTGGGAGCTCTACCAAGAGAATTGGAAAGAAGTTCGAGCTAGGGCAGCACAAGGCCAAGAAGAAGAAGCAAGCGGAATAAAAGGGGCACAACACAGCCGCCACATCTGCACGTGCGCTGGAAACCAAGAGAGCCCCACCGTGAATGATGAATACCAAGTAGTTCCCTTCAACTCAAAGGAATCGCCTTTGGCTTGGCTAGAACATCAGAACATCAAGGACCCTCTGTTTGGTCGGTCGGTATTCGCTCGTTGCCTCTCCTCTCTCACTCACTCACTTACTTACTTAGTCCCTTGCTTCGCTAACTTGCTTGCTGTCTCTTTCCCTCAGTCTCTCACTTGATATAGAACCCATGTTTTTGGGCTATGGTCTCCATGCTACAAACGTGAATTCCTATATGATGAAAAAAGAGAAGATGTCTTGATCCGAAACCCCGACACATCTTCCCCCAGAGAGAGATGTCGTGGCATTTCACACGTCTCCCATGCTAAATCTGAACGACTGCGACAAACAGTTGTCAGTTTTCAATTTAGCCCGTCTAGTTTCATCTCTGTTCTCCTTTCACATCTAGACAAGCAAATAGGAGAACAATTTCACGTCCATCGAGAGAGACGAACGCCGCCACTGAAAGACAGACAGTCAAACTAATCGAGGGAAAAATGGTGAAACACCATTTGTCAACCAGGCACTCTTCTTTTGTGGTGCTTCTTTAACTCGACCCCGTCCAGTTTGAGAGATATGCCTAGCTCTACTTCAAGCATATCAGAATAACTACATGGGGGTTTCAAGTCGTCGTTATCTGGCCTACTACACATAATAAATGATCAATGCCCAAAGTCATTTGGTGGCAAATTGAGCTGGTAAAACAAATTCTTCTTGGGAGAAATGTGTTCAACAAATCGCGTGTTCAATTGCGATCAGTCGAGTATACGAGATTTCCCTTGCTTTTGCCTAGTCCGTACTAATCAGATTTTCAAGTGGGCCTTAAGGGGTCGAGGACGAGCCGATCAAAATTCAGATTTCAATCCGATTGGGTTTGAGAACTTCAATGGTTTCTAAACAACAATATGTAGGAGGGGGATTTGCTCGGGGAAGTATGGAAGAAGAGACAGACAGAGATGGAGAGATTGCACTTACTTTGCTCACGATCCTGTCAAATGGTTGGCCAATGACGACCTCACGGAGAACTTGGTGACTGTATTTTTGTGTTCTTTTGTGGGATTGGACCATCCAGCTATGTACTTGGACAGATGCGCTGACTTTAGAAAGATGAACAGAGCACCTGATAAAGTACAAAGTTAGACAGGGCCATTTCTCTGGAGAGGCTCTCGAGACTGATCTCTTATGGTTGGACCTTGAACCTCTTGTTTCCCTGGACAAAGAAGGTGTGGTGGTGATGATGATGATGATGAAAGTATAGCTATCAAAGGTAGTGGTCAGTAAGTGGCTATATCAATGACATTCGATTTTGAAGTGGCTGGCCACGTGGCCGGCTGCAATTTGTCAGTCTGTTCTGATATATAACACCTCCGTCCAGAAACTAGCGATGGTATCCCGTGCTCAAAGAATATTAGCACGATCCCCAACCTCATTATGGAAGAATGAATCGAGTCAATGAGTTGTTCCGATCCTCCTTGGCATCTTTGCCGGTCTCACGCTGTGTTTGAAGTCGTCAAGAATAATAATAACGACGATAATCGTATGAATGCTCCCTTTGAGTTCCATGGAAACAAAGTCGCTCTTCATTTCTCACTTCCTTCTGCTTTTGTTTTTTTCCTTCTCCTCAATGGTGTCCTCTACAGAGAGCGTCCACCGTCATGTTCAACTCGTTGTTGGCGTTTTTCATTCTCTCTAATCTTATTTATCTACTTAGGTTTCCCTACAGCCAACAAGACGGGAATTCAGCCTACCAGCTAGTTAGTTACTTAGCCAGTCAGTCAAACAGACAGTGGGGCGGTTAGTTATCTATCATCTCACTGTAATACGTACTACATCGGAGGATCTCTTCTCCTATCTTGCCATTGCTTTATCCGTCCCTCCTCTACACATCCTTTAAGAAGTAGCTGGTGCTATCGTAATAATAGCACCGGTATCAGTCGAATGGATTGTCGAAATAGACAGCAGACAGCAGTACAATCGTTGAAGCACATGTGTCTGAATATTCAGATCATCTTGTGCCAAACGCCCTCCCCATCGCCAAGATCAAAAGATATATGGAGGAGAAACCCAATCGGGTCAGCTGGCACCCAAAGAAGACCCCGTGGATCGGGCTCGTGCGTCTTTGGAATTCGACTTCGTTCACGCACGCATGTGAGTCGGTGAAAACGAGAAACGACTTGACAAACTTGTACATCCAGATCTAGTCTCCAATACTGGGATGTGGAGAGGGAGAGGAGGGGGCTGATGATGATCCCACGTTCCCATTGATTCTGGATTCGGCGAATGTCTCAAAGGGTGAATTGCTGATATGACTTCCTCCATGCCCTTTCTATGGACTGGTTGCTCATCTTGCAATCGTGTTCCTATAGTGCGAGGGAGTGTGGGATTGGTGTGTTCTTGGATGAGCTAGAATAAGTAGTTCACTCCTCCCGCTGCTTGCTATAGTGAAAAGCGATGATGTTTTCCGAAAAGCAAAAAATCTTGAAGAAAATTGCCTTTTCATCTCGATCTCTGTCTTTCTCTTCTTTTACTCCCCTCATCCCCATCATGTAGAGGAGGAGGGGAGAAGATGAGGAGGAAGAAGAAGAAAAAAAAGAGGTGTAGGAGGTTGACTGAGTGACGACCAAGGGATATTTACTTCGGTCTGAACATGCCGACTTGAACAAAGTGAAGAGAACTCTACTATACTTTGAGTGAGTGAGTGAGTGGTATGTACGAGTTGAAGTATTGGAGTTAGTAGGATGTTGGTACGAGAAGAACAGGCACTCCAGAAATGGACGAACGTACGGACCTAGGTACTGCATCCCAATATCAGGATTTGGTGAGCACGTTCAGAACCTTGAAGGGTAGGAACAAAAAAAAGTTGAAGAAAGAGCAGGAGGCCATGAAAATGAAGGAAGGCGGCGGTGGTATCCCCAGACAAAGTGTTTCAAAGGTGAACAACAATAACGGAAATACGGCATCAAGTGCCAAGCGTCTTCCCTCTCTCCGTGTTCTTGAACCTCTTCGTCTTCTTTTTCTTCATCATCTCCCCTCTCTTTCTCTCTCGGTTCACCCAACACTCACAATCTCTAGCTAATGAACAACGACTGGGATCGAGAAGGGCAATGGCTTTGTTTGGAGGGATTACCAATCAATGTGATACACTTGGGATCAACCAACTCTCACTAACTCACTCGTCGTCCGCTCACATGTATGCCAGCCGTGTAAGTTCACCCGAAAAAAGGCCAATGCTCGTACACCACCCGATTTAACTTGAATGGTCCGATTGGCCCCCAATGCTCATTGGGTCGGATTGGTGGCCCACTTAAGGGCCATTCATTGAAACACAGACATTGAAGCACAAAGAATCAACAGTTCCGGATAACAATACAAGGGCGCGGGCTTGGCAACAATTGAAATGAGAAGGTGCATCGGTCGCCGCTGCATGTGGATCTTGACATCCTTTTCCATAAATACTTTTCCCTGAGCTCTCCCCTCTTCTCAGCGCACCAAAAACGCACACGCATACACTCCCACGAGTTTGAAGTCATATGGATAGATCTTTCAGATCGATTGGATTCATCTCTTAGCCCTCTGTAGAATGAACAAGCAAGCAAGTTACCCAGCCAGATAGCCGGAAATCCAGTCAGCCAGTCACAGAGTCTCTGTCATAGTACAGCCTGCCTTGCATCTAACTAGCTAGAAGAACAAGATGGCAAGGTCTCTTCTTGACTGGAAGAGACTTTTGTCAACCAAGTCGAGAAGAACAAGAACACGAAAGAGAAGAAAAAGATGATCATGATGATGGGAATGGGCCAGACCCGGTGAGAATAGTTGTAAGCAGATTGGGGAGGGGGTGGTGGTGGTGGAGCTAGGGGCAAAGGCTCACGGACTTGAGCACCTTGAGAAGAGAACAGGACTAGTGTACTTTCGACACCGGCAAGAGTTCAACAAGCAACTGGGGCCAATGAGGTACTTGCAAAAGAGAGACTGATTTCTTCCGTGGCTAAGGTTTCAAGAACGAGTTAAGGAACGAGAAAAATCTCAAGGACCAAAGGAAAGGCACGAGACTGACATTTTGCAAATTAGAAATATATGAAGTGAAAAGTCCTTTCTTCAGTTACTTTAAGCCTCTTAAGACTCATTGCATCACTTCAAAAGGACCAGTAAGATCAAAGTACTCACTGCATTACTTTCACGTTCCCGATTCGAGGAACAGGACTGATCTCCTGAACGATTGGTACAATTTTTGGACCACTGTTACGTTTTGTCAATTGTTTTGAACGGACGCATCCCAAAAACGAGGATGCCACAATCAACCATGGTCAACCTAAAATAGAAGAGCGGTGATTGAGATAACTCGAGACTTGGACATATTGATAAGAAAATTGAACAAAAGCAGCACTTTGAAATTTTTCAAGTGAAGCAGTGCTCTCCCAATCCTAACCAAGCCGCAGCTTTACGTAAGGTGGAATTCAATGCCCCCAACACTTGACTCTAAATCTCTTGAAAATTGCACCTACACAGTGAGATAATTCCAATCCACTTGTGCCAACCAATGGAGGTGGTTGGTGGCCAGGAAAGAAAAATGCCTTTGACGTCGGTTAATTGCAGATCACATAACACCTCATTTGTCTTTTATTCCACGTCTTTTGGTGGTGGCTGACAAGAACGCGCCGAAGTGGTTCTTGATTGCTTTTTCATCGTAGACCAAAAGCGGGGTAAAAAGTTGTAATCAAGCAAGAGCTGTAGGTGGATCCGCCCTCCCTCTGGATTTCTTTTGTTTCCTTGCTTCTCCGGGTCATAAACCAACCCTTACATCAAGTGAAGAAAGACTTGAACGGATTGCAAAAGGAACACAACCAAAGACAGGGCTAAAAATCAGAATTGCGTCCATGATTGATATCTTGATTGTGCATGTGAGAGACAGAGAGAGCTTGAGGTAGGTAGGAACCAAGTGGTCCAAGTGTCTTCTTGGCCAAAGCGAAATATTCCGCTCAGTTTAGTCAGACAGACGGATTTTTGGCTCATAAGTGCCTTGAAGTATTCCATCAAGATGAATAACTGCACTGTGATTGATTGCTAAAGAGAATCGTTCGTTGCTAGCTGGAACCGCGAATCATCATGATTCTTTCTTTCCTCTTCACTTGGGGGCCACACTTTTTCGATGATGATTATGATCATGATGATGATGATGATGCTTGTGGTGATGGCGATGGTGGTAGTAGTAGTAGTTGTAAGAGGATAGATAGATGGACGGACGAACGAACGAACGAACGGATATATGGATGGATTGATGAATGGGCGGAAAAAAGATTCAGCCCAGCATCCCCATCGGCAAAGACACCACCGTCACCAAGAGAGCCGCACCACCTCACCTTCAAATTTTGATGCCCAACTTAATTCTGAACAGATGTGTATTTTCCAATCAGGAACTGGGAACACATTTTTCCCCTCCTCTTCGTCCACGTCGTATAGAACTGTTGCATGTTAAGTTCTTCATTTGAGCAACTGACGACAGATTGTACTCAAGGAGAAGAGGGGATTTCGTTCCTCGGTCTGAGGCGACCGTCGCTCATCGCACAAGGGCCACACTAGCGGTACCACGAACGAACGAAAGACCGAACGAGAGAACGAACGAACAAACGTGCGAGTACTACTCCATGACAAGGAACTGCAAAATTCAGACGACGAGGTCTAAGAGAGTGAGACAGGGAGAGATGCCGGTCTCCAAGTCCAAGGCGATCGGTCGGGGATCGTCCCTCTCCAGTCTCCACTCCTTGCTCGACCACAAGCGAGTGACTCAGGGAGAGGGTCCCTCACTGAGGGAATGCGAGTGCCGGTGCCAGTGCCACTGATGGGAATGGTGGTGCTGGTGGTAATAATGGAGAGGAACAGGGGATATTGGTGGTGGCGGTGGCGGTGCTGGTGGTACTGGGTCTGGCGGAGATGTTGCTACAGCTTGCTCGTCTCCATCCACTGATGATGGCAATGCGAATGTGGGTGAGTTGGGGACAAGTCGTGGCCTGAGAGAGAGGTTGAGGTCTCGAACTACTTCATTGAGGCACACTCGGAACGACGAGTCTCGTCCTCACTGTATCCACATACGCGACCGGTCCTCTTCTTCTCGAGTGAGCAGCTGTGGAGGGCCGAGTCAGTGAGTGAGTGAGTGAGTGAGTATGCTGTCTTCGTCG
Organism: Tigriopus japonicus; assembly: GCA_010645155.1. Classification (NCBI taxonomy): domain Eukaryota; kingdom Metazoa; phylum Arthropoda; class Copepoda; order Harpacticoida; family Harpacticidae; genus Tigriopus; species Tigriopus japonicus. The sequence goes on from CM021321.1 coordinate 4,989,223, forward strand.
TAGGTAGAGAACGTGTGATAAACCGAGTTCATTACCCTTCTTCCATCGGCGTGGAAGTCGCTAACCCACCCGATCAAGAATACGGAGCAGTCTTTTCTTCTGGCCTAGTGGTATCCCATGGCTCTCAAACTCACTCTCGCTCAGTGCTCTGCACTCGTCCAGAGTCCATAGTAACTCATTCACGTGTGAGTATGTTTCCCGAAGTGCAAGCCCCATGTAACTTGTAGATGAGGACGGATGAAGGCGACAAATGAACCTGCCAAGGCCGTCCTAACTCCGAACTGAGCCAGCATGGACATTGCGCTCCAAACGCCGGCATCAGGTTCCAATCATTTCCATGGGAAGAAGAGGCGGCTCTCGTTCTTACTTATACTACATAAGATCATACAGAGAAGTCCTCCTGAAAGGAATGGCCATCTCAGGGACTTCTGTGTTGAGTCATCCTTGGGAATACATATGAATTCCAAAGACGACGGCTGGTGCCAATGGATGTCAGAGGGTGAGGGAGACTTCCAATCAATGGGCGTCTATATTCATCTTAAAAGAGTCAACCCTCAGCAAGTTGCGCTCAAATCATGTTGTTCCCTTTGGTTTTGCTCGAAAGTATGAATGGCCTTGTTCCATTTCTGATATTTACGATTGTCCAGAAGATCATTCGTGGCTTTTGTTGATGTCGTGTCAAATCTAGTTGTCCGGCCAGCCAGACTCAATCGTCCAACAGGCTAACGGAGACCATCCATCTAATCAATTGGACAGGTTTCAAATCAAATGATTGGCGGCCTATTCGCCGTCAAAAATCAGCAGCCGCTTTTCGGTGACAATGGTCACTCACGTCTCTCTCTAATGGTCAGTCAGTCACTTCATGACCGATTCATAAGAAGCATAAGTATGAGGAGGAGATCGAGAAGGAGG